>JAPXFQ010002052.1:0-118680 GCA_028564705.1 Apricaphanius iberus
ACTTAAGTTTTGTGACTTGTATTCCCCTATTTGTACCTTGTACACATGTTTTGAAAAACACAAGTACGGATTCATTTAATAATACAAGTACAAATCAGAAAATACAAGTACAAATCAAAAATACAAGTACGAATCAGGGAATACAAGTCACTAAATACAAGTACAAATCAAAAATACAAGTACAAATCGGGGAATACAAGTACAAATCAGACACAAGTACAAATCAGACACAAGTACAAATCAGAAACACAAGTAGGAATCACGCTACTGCCAGAACCAATCAGATTTCTCTATTCTCTAACCAATCACGAAGAGAGGAGGGCGGTGTTCTTCTGTGTTCACAACCAAACTTGACTCTTTGAAAAATGCAGCCGAAGTCCCGTTTGCCATCACCACCGGTCTATGATCACCACACACAGTTCTCTGAAGGTGAGTCGGTTTGTCATAAACAAAAGTTTCTCATGTCTCTGCTATTAACTAATTTCACCAAGGATAACGTGTAGAGGACTTATTGCCTTCAGCTAGTAAAATTGTTTGCTAAAAAATAGCTACTGCCTTTAATAAACTAGCCTCGACATTTGTCTCTGAAGTGGGAGCAGAAGTCTCTGTAACAAATGTCTTTTCAACCCTTACATTGTGTTAGCACTTTTAATTTAAGACTGTTTTATGATAAACCGCTGCGTGTGTGTTCTGCAGCCGCTCCTCCTGCCATCTGCCGAGACTGATGAACCAAGTTCAGAGGGCGCCGTCTGCCGAGGTACAGGTAGGTTATTACGAACGTTTTCGTTTTCACAGCAGAGTTTACGAAACTTGATACTATTTGGTAGCTGACTGTCTGTAGTGTATTGAATATATGGAACTAGAATTGGGACTTAAGCGAACCGTGAGGCCATTGACAGGTCAAGATTTTATTCACCTGAACGCCAGACAACTGTATTTGCCTATTGACGTTTCAATTAAAGTATTATCTTTTCTTCTTTTTCTTTTTTTTTAAATGTAAAAGGCCAAAAGTCACACCATAGGCTAACTGTGATGTCCAGTAAGTCACTGTCCTTTTGCATCTGTGATTCAATAATATTTGAAAAAAAAAATTTAAATTAGCCTCAGAAGAAAGAATATCGCGACAGATTTTAGACTTGGATAAAAGGTGAGCTGAACATGGTAGCCAATAGGCTATGTACATCTTTCCATCTGCTGTAGGCTACAGCAACAGCAGCAGGTAACCTACAATAATTAAAAAACAAAACAAAAAGTCCAAGTAGCCTGCCACCTGGTCTTATACAGATGGAGACGGTAGTGTTACTGTTTAAATTAAAATTCTGATTGGCTAATGTAGATCAGTGAAACACTTTAGTAATGACAATTTATATTCATTCATTTATTCATTCATTCATTAGATATGAATGTGACTGCATTATACCTTCTGTAGGCTACACCTAAAGACTTTGAAAATATTTTGAAAAGACTAAAAGATTATCATTTCACATCTAAAGACTTGAGTTAACAGTTTTTAGTCCCAGACTAATCTCAGACTAAAGATTTTACAAACACTGAATATTGTAGGGACACTATTTACAAGACTACGACTACGACTAAACTGTCAGAATCCTCAATCTGAATAGCACTTTTTTACTTTAATCTTTAAACATCTTTAATTAACCAATGTGCTGTGCTCTTAGGTGCGTCATGTCTTTGATATCAAAGTACATATCCATTCAACTACTGTTTTTTTTTTTTTTCATTTTATGCAAATTTTAGTTTTTAATGAATCAATTAACGCGACCGGGCGGTCGTGCACAAAACCCCACGGTAGACTCTCATCAGCTTGTCAGCTCTTACTCTAATTATAGGCAAAGCGAGGCGTGAAGGATGGGACAGGCCGAGTCCCAAACTCAAGCCTCCTGCCCTGCTTATCTCCGTTCCGAAGACTCCTCTAAACCAGATAGAGCAGTGGTTTGGTGGGAGCTGTCCAGCCAGAGACACCGAAACTCCTTTCCCTGTCAATGTTTATCATTATACAGCTAGCAAGATAAACATGATTATAAAGCTTTAAGAGAACTGTATTAGGAGATATAGATATTTCAGTATTCATCTGCATACCACTAGAAATATAGGCTTTATTTTTTCTATAACCAATGCCCAGCCAGTGAATCGGGAATTTACTGCGTGCAAAGCGATGGAGTTGCGAAAGTCTGCAAAAAAAGCTGCACAACACAAGTGGTACTCAAAATATTGAGGTTGGCAGGTCTGCAATATTAAAACTCTGCTGAAACTTGCTCATGTACTTGATATTATTTCAATTTTATTTTTTGTTTTTTCATTAGCATCACCAGACAACCTGAGGGCACTCCTGAAGTTCTGGACTGGTTGGGAAGTACCATCAGGAGAAATGAAGGTGGAGGTCGTGCAGAGAGATCTTCCACGATCTCAAACATGCTTCCAGTCCATCAGACTTCCGGGCCACTTCACAAAATATGAGGAGTTTGAGGCAGCATTGCTCACATCAATAAGCTGCAACGACACTGGCTTTGGCCTTATATAGATGGTGTTTTATAGACCACATTGTAGTTAGAGGGACACAGTAGTTTTGTAGTTGTTGTTCCCCCAACAGTGATTGTTCCAGAATTAAATTGAATTGAAAGCAATTGTATTTTGTGACAATAAAAATCAATGTATTGTGAAGTTGTCTTTTTCAACTATGGGGTACAGGGAGATGGCCTGTGATTTATTTAATCAGTTCGGTCATCCTGGAGGGGCTCAGAGTATAGTCTGCTCTGCATCAAGAGGAGCCAGATGAGGTGGCTTGGACATCTCGTCAGGATGCCCCCGGGGAGGTTTTCCGGGCATGTGCTGGGAGACAGCTCCAATGTTGGTGTCGGGCGTCCAAACAGCATTCACCTGGATGTCTGCAACACAAAGGTGGAGAAATCATGTGCGATGTGGGACTGTGGTGTATTTACCTTTTAGATTATCTGCAAGGTCTGGTGCTGTAATGTAGAGGCATGGCAGAGTAAAGTAATGTGCTCAGTCCAAGTCTCATACATTAGACGGTAAAAGAGATCCATTATTCAATAAAGAAAATTGACACTATTTAAACATGATCAAGTTTTACGTTCGTAATAACCTACCTGTACCTCGGCAGACGGCGCCCTCTGAACTTGGTTCATCAGTCTCGGCAGATGGCAGGAGGAGCGGCTGCAGAACACACACGCAGCGGTTTATCATAAAACAGTCTTAAATTAAAAGTGCTAACAAACTGTGTCGAGGCTAGTTTATTAAAGGCAGTAGCTATTTTTTAGCAAACAATTTTACTAGCTGAAGGCAATAAGTCCTCTACACGTTATCCTTGGTGAAATTAGTTCATAGCAGAGACATGAGAAACTTTTGTTTATGACAAACCGACTTACCTTCAGAGAACTGTGTGTGGTGATCATAGACCGGTGGTGATGGCAAACGGGACTTCGGCTAAATTTTCCAAGAGTCAAGTTTGGTTGTGAACACAGAAGAACACCGCCCTCCTCTCTTCGTGATTGGTTAGAGAATAGAGAAATCTGATTGGTTCTGGCAGTAGCGTGATTCGTACTTGTGTTTCTGATTTGTACTTGTGTCTGATTTGTACTTGTGTTTCTGATTTGTACTTGTGTTTCTGATTTGTACTTGTGTCTGATTTGTACTTGTGTCTGATTTGTACTTGTATTCCCTGATTTGTACTTGTATTTTTGATTTGTACTTGTATTTAGTGACTTGTATTCCCTGATTCGTACTTGTATTTTTGATTTGTACTTGTATTTTCTGATTTGTACTTGTATTATTAAATGAATCTGTACTTGTGTTTTTCAAAACAGGGAATACAAGTCACAAAACTTAAGTCCCAATTCTAGTTCCATAGATATGATGCTGAAAATTGGTTGCGTTGAGAAAATACAGGCTGAAATTCAAAAGCTCAGAGACCACAAAGAATGGCCTTTATGAAGCATTGCAAAAGCTCTGTGTGCCAAATAAAGATACAAATAAATTGTCATCCAAATATAATTAATTAACAAAATCTGACCTAGGAAAACATCTTGTGAAATGAAAACAAAATGTTTGGGCCTACCTCTGTCTTAACCTGGTTTCTAATGTTGGAAGTTATGTCTTTATAATGAACCATCTGACATATCACTTCTTTGCTTACCTTGACAAAGCTGTTCCCTAAGAAAATCTCTTTCATTTTCAAGGCATTTGATTTTCTCCTTGTATCTACAATGAGTATTTGACATTAAATTGTGTTAGCTCTAATGAGTGTACATATTAATATATAGTTTACATATATATTATATACACACACACACACACACAGGTACATAATTAAATGTAAACTTGGGTGTGAAGCGAAATAAAAAAAAGGTGTATTACGATGTCCACAAAACTTGATGAAAACACTTTGCCCTCACAGGTGTGACGGCAAAGAGGAACATGTTGGACTGGAAGGCACCACTTTGGAAGTACATAATTCTTAATTCCTGATAGTCCCATGGCACTATCAGGAAATTCCCGAAGGCCTGTGCTTTGAGGTGCTTTCACTTATTACTATTTGATATAAAATGGGGGCACGAAGGACTCACAATGCACACAAATTTTTAATTTTCTTATTTACTTAAATTTTTAGGAAGATGTCTTGGTGTGTTCAGTGCAGGCTACTTCATCCTTATTAAGTTCTTTTCAAGTTTTTCTTTGGTACGTCAATAATAAATGAAAAAATAAATAAAAAAGGAAACGGTTTACCTTTTAAATTGTATCCTGAGGTAGAGTCAAACTATCATAGCTTGTGCAGAAATCTTTAAGAGGCAAAAAAAAAGTTACTTAGCATCTTATTCATGATTACTACTCTGTAACAAAAAATCAGCAACAACAGTGTGTCTGCAATGGACTGGGAACCTGTGCAGGTAGTAGGTAGTACCCCGCCTGGAGATAGGCACCAGCCCCCCCATGGTGGTTAAGCATTAGGCTGTAGAAAATTTATTCATGGATGCATGTATGGATGGATGGACAAATGTGTGTATGTGTATGGAGTGAAATAAGTTAGAACACTAACAATACGCTGCCTTGTTTTGAACACTAATAGGAGGATATTACATCAGTTTCAAGTTCATATGATTTTTTTTTCTGGGGGGTATATACACCAAAAAGATGCTTGCAGAAACATTACCTTGTTGTTCGGCCAAGGCTGGGCTGGCCTTTTCACTGTTGACTTCAGATGTCTCCGCAGATGTAAGGTCAGCTGTAATATATAAATAATAATAATCACATAAATATTTGATATAGAATCATACAATGTGCTAGATTTTCTAACTATCCAATGTGATGCGGAACTTACATTTTGTATTATATTTCACATAGAGTAGGATAAAACCAGGATAAATCCTTATGGGGGTGAGGAATCACATGCCTATTTCGGCGGGGTCTGAGTTGGTCAAGTCAAGGCAAAAGAAAATGGATCTTACAGGGAAAAGCTTCTACCTACCGCAAAACAGCGTTATTTGAGGGAATTTCTCAGACATCAAAAACCCATACGAGCTCCCTGCAGCGGAATGGCACAGAGACCTGGACCATTTGCCTCCGTGAACGTATATGGATATTGTAAATTACCTTTTTTTGGTGTGAGTTACTAGACAATACAGGAGTTTAAAAGCCACAAGTCTTTGGAAAGCTATGAGGCTTTCTGCTGCAGCTGGGTGCAGGACTTGGCCATCTACAAGCCTCCAGATGGCAAAAACAGCGTTGTACTGGCAAAGGTAATTTTGCTTAACATGCGTTTTAGTGTGTCGTAATTACATTGCATTTAGCAGACACTTCTTGACCATCGAGAGGAGGGGCTCTGTACCATGACGACAACTCCTCACTGTCAATAACCGATATTCGACAGGGTTTTAGTATTTCATTGCAATTAACTTTTTAAGACTCTGAACTGCTGCAACTATATAGATATACCCAGCGCTTTTGAGTAGAGATGGCGCTGGGAATACCACTGAGACCATTTAGCTTTTTAAAAATGAATGAAGATAAAAAATAAAGTTTAACCTTCCTTTAGCTAAATATTAGCTTGGTCATTTTACTAAATCTGCAGGCTATGTGACCTATTTTAACTTTCCGGAACTAAGCAGTAAATAACTTATATATATATATATATATATATATATATATATATATATATATATATATATATATATAAAAATACACAATTGTTACATCACGTTCCTGAATGACACGCCGCGAATGCTGTCTTTTTCTTTTACTTCTACCTTCCAATGGCATGGCTCCTCGACCTTCTAGAGTTCAATTTAACATACTGCATATAATGACGGACACGCAGATGGATACCAAAATATTGAGGCTCTCGAAAATAACAGTTTTTATATTAGCAATCTATGTCCATATGCATATGGTTAGATTTTATTTATTTATGCCTAAAAAATTTTTTTATACTGACTTGAATTTGAACATGATATAATTTTGTCTTAATTAAACACAGTTGATTAGAACTCTTTTTTGCTGCCCACTGCTCACCATAGTACTACGTCAGTTACGTAGTATGACGTATACTGTATATACAGTTTGACACAGGTTCCGGTGTTACACCATTTTCTTCAACCATTATATTCCTTGACTCTGGGAGGCACTATTTCGCCGATTACTAATGAACAAACGTACCACTTTGTAAAAATCAGTGATGCCATTAATGAAATCTGATATGAGGTGAAATTTTTTTTTTTGCAAAGGTTACAGTGTTATACCTCGGTGACCTTTGAGTCAATTTAATTGAGGCACATTTACAATCAAAAACAGTGAATTTTACAACGTAGATGCACATGCTGTAAATTTTCACCTTCTCAAAATATTTCTTTCATGAGTAATGGAGCAGTCACATAATTTGATATGTTAACAAAACAGTAACAGCAAACAATAACACTCTGTTTTTATAAAATGAGTACATAAAATAAAGTAAAAGTCAATAAATAAAAAGCCATTATAGTACCTGAAAATTTGGCAAAAGTGTTTAATGCATAACACATACACACAATCAGTGGCGGCTGGTCTATTATGGGTGCTGGGGCGCCGCCCCTCCTAAGAATAAAAAAATAAATAAATAAATAAATAAAGTTTAAGTTTGACCAAAACATGACTTTCTTCGGTACAGGTGTAGTGTTTTACACAATAGAAGGAGGGGAGGGGGGAAGGGTGGGGTGTCTTTTTGTCTGTCAGCCGAATCGTGTGCTGCAACAACATGATAAATGTGTAGTTTTATACTTTGGGCGGCGAGGAACAGCGCCCTTGCTATCTAACCAATGGCGCTCTAATAGGGTATAAAAATGTCACTACATATCATTAATTCAACCAATCAGAGACGCGTAATGTTAAAGCCGATGCAAAGCGCCCATGGGAGATTTAACATTGAGTTTTTGGTGTGGTCAAGTGTCCTCGAGACCCGGCGGGCGGAGCCAGTCTTTCTTGACAAGTTGACAATGGCGGCGGCATACGGGACAGAGACCGTGCAATCTTTTCTTCAAAATCCATTTGAAAGAAGACCACTGGCCGAAAAGCTTAAAATAAAAGAAACGGGACCGGACCAGCCACAATTAACATCAGACAGCAGGTGAAAGACAAGGAAGCGTCTTATACCAGAGGCTTTTCGCGGACATGGTACACTAGGAAGCCGTGGCTAACCGGCTGCGGAGTAGCTAAGGCGCTGTTTTGCTTTTCTTGTTTGCTGTTTAAAACTGCCACGACCGATCGAGCCTGGTGTGAGAGGTGGTGTTCAGGATATGAAACATTTTTCATATCCTGGGTGTCTCCAGATGATTTCAGGATGAAATAAAAACAAAAAATGCTACTGTTTTTAGCATATTTATAGAATATCATTATCAAAAGAAACTGTTTAAATACATATGAACTTGACTTTTAAATTTTTTTCCTCCCTAAAGTAGCGTAAGAGGACAGGAGAAGAAGATGGCGGCGAGGATGGCAGCCGTGGTGCTTTCGTGCGCTCTGTTTTGTTTGTTCTTGTGCGTTAACTGTGCGTCTGCATGCTCTTATACCCCCGTGGAGCCTCTGGACATTAGAACTACCACCCCTACGGACTTATTACCAGTTTTTTTAGCATCAGCTGCGGACCTGGTCCATTTTTTGACCAAAAGAGGGGAACGGCGCCGTGGAAAGCGAGCGGGTTCACTCGACCGCCTGCACAGACGGGGCGCGCGCACGCCTTTACCTGGCATCTTTCTCTCAAACGTCCGCTCACTTCCCAACAAGATGGACGAACTAGCGCTGCTGATGAGAAGTAACAAGGACTTTTACTCGTCTTGTGTTTTGTGCTTCACGGAGACGTGGCTAAGCGCGAGTGTCCCGGACAGCGTGCTTCACCTGGAAGGCTTCCATCTCCTCCGCGCGGATCGCAACGCGGAGCTCTCCAACAAAACAAAAGGCGGTGGCGTTTGCTTCTACATCAACAGAAGATATTGTGTTTGTGGTGAGCGTGGAGACGTATCGCGTTGGTAAGACATATCGCGCCATTTCCTGTTTTGTGACTAACTCGTTTGTAGCAAGTCGGTGTTTCTCTCTCTCTTGAACTGATCTAAATTTCTCTGTCAATAAGTTTTTTCTGAGTTGCTTAACACACAAACACATTAAAACGTTAATTTTCTTCACGGTTTAGGACTCTTTAAGCGTTTTACTGGGTTAATTACTTTGTTTTTAGGTAAGGTAAGGTACCGCTTGGTTAGCTTAGCTTTACGGCTAGCATGGCTTCGGCAGCTTTCTCTCTTGTCCCTCCATCTCTCTCTACACCTCCTCCTCTTTCCTGCTCTCTCTGTCAGATGTTTAGTTACTCCTCCGCCTCATTTAGTGAAGTTGGTAGGTGTAATAAGTGCAGCATTTTTGTAGCTTTGGAGGCGAGGGTTTCTGAGCTAGAGGCCCGGCTCCGCGCTGTAGAACAGCCAGGCCCAGCAGTAGCTAGCGCGGAGTCAACTAGGACAGGACCTAGCCGTCCTTCAACAGCTCCCGTGCAGCCGGGACCTCAGGCGAGCTGGGTGACGGTTTCACGTAGAAGGCCCTAGCGCCAGACCCCCAGTCCTGCGGCCAAACCCCACCACCTTTCCTCTGAACCAATTGGTTCGCCCCGCACAGCGACGCAAGCTCAACCCGCCGAGCAGGTGAGATGCCGATTCTTGTAATTGACAGCGTCCCCATAAAAAAATGTTTATAGGAATGTGGCTCCAGAGACACGAAAGACCACCGTCAATTAATGCCTTCCAGGTGGCCAGGGCTGCGGACATTAGTCCCACATCTGAAGCTTGTGGCCACGGACAAACGGCGGTGATAGCAGGATCTTTTATCCAGCTGGAGGCAACGAACCCACTAACGGCATCGGAGTGTCACTAAAATTAAGCGTAGCTTCGGTGTGTAGTGGCTGCCAAAAGATGTCTGGACGTCTGTAATTTTTTCTGGATCCCCTGACTGATCGTACTAGCGATGACATGTAGCTGCCGTATGCTGTCCGTTCCACCTTTAGGTAGTCAAGGTGGTGTCCATAAAACGAGATGTGGGGCTTACATTTGAAAACTGGGGGGGCACTTCTTGGGGAAAACCTGGACTGTTACGTAGAGGACGGCATCCATCCCCACCACATAGAGGACGAGCTACGCTTCTTTCCAGCAACATTGATAGGGATTATCTCTAGTTACCCAAAGCCGGACAACCCAGAGTCCAGCTCAGGGAACCCAGAGTCCAGGTCAAGGAACAGGGACTATGGGCCACCCACCCACATACCCTATAGAGCTAGTTTCCCCGTGCCACTTAACCCAAAACTGAATGAATTAAAGTAATGCTACAAGAGCAAAGTATAAAAATCTCATAAAGATAAATAAAACTTCTGGACTGAACATAAAAAAAACAAATCAATTAAATGTGGTTTACTAAACATAAGATCTCTCCCTCAAAACACATCTTGGTAAAGTTACTTAGATTTGTGAAAATAATATTGGATTGGTTTTGCTTGCAGAGACATTGGTTGCAGGATGAGACATGTCCACAATAACATGAGTCAACTCCCCCTAGCCTACTTTAAACTTTAGAGTCCCTCGAAGTACTGGTCGAGGAGGTGGAGTTAGCAACTATCTTTACATATTCCGATTTAGCTTATTAATCTCCAAAAAAATAATAGTTACCATTCCTTTGTAGCATCTAGTTTTTTTAGCTTTCCTCAATACACATAACAAAGCAAGTAAAGCCACTTTTGTTTGTAGGTCCTTATATCGTCCACCAGGGACCTTATGCTCAATTTTTAGATCAGATTTCATATTTTCTATCTGACTTAGTTTATACAAACACTGATAAAGTCATTATAGTCGGAAGACTCAATATTCATGTTGATAATGAAAGTGAAGACAAATAAATACAAGCATTTCACACTACCTAGACTCAATAGGCTATTAACTCAAATGTGCGAGGGACCAACACATTCTTTTCTGTCACCACACTTAATGATTTGTGCGACTGTAAGGCATTGACTTAAGAAATAACAGTCTTTCCACATAACCCCTATCCTGTCTGATCATTTCCTATCACGTTTAAACTTACTCTATATTGATCCTATCAAACCTGAAAAGAAAACTTCATTATACCAGACGGTTATCAGACAACGCTGTAGCAAAATTTAAAGAATGCGTCTTCCAGACTTTAATTCACTCAGTTTTTATAAATGCAGAACAGAAAACAGTGATTTAACTCTGATCCCCTCACAAACTTCACATTTTAGTTCATAGCGTTAATTCCTCCCGCGTCGGGCAATAGACAAAGTTTGCTCGCCGGTTATAAAGGAAGGTGCTAGCCATAGAAGATTAACTCCCTGGTTTTAATTTAGAGCGTACGACCTAAAGCAGAATGTAGAAAACTAGAGAGAAAATGGCGCTCCACGCATTTTACATGATTCCTTTTTATATGAAAAATTATTTATTGCTATATAAAAAGAGCCTTCACACAGCAAGAACAGGCATATTATTCAATGCTTTATAATCGAGATAATAAAAATAATCCTAGGTTTCTTTTTAATACAGTTCCCAACACTCACACAGGATCATAGCTCTATCGAGCCAACCTTCCCCAAGCTCTACGCAAGTGACGACTCATGCAATTCTTTATAACAATAAAAATTGAACTCCATAAAGAATAAGATTAATTGGAACCTCCCAATATGCATGCTTCCCCCTCCTTAGTTAAATGATTGCAGCCTCAAGAAATGGTGAACCTAATATATTCTTTAAACTGCTTTAATGCAGCCGAACTTTGTGATGTACTAAAATATAGCTTCATCTAAACCTCCAACTTGCTTTTAAGGACCCAATCCCAACTAAACTCTTAAAAAAGTTTTCACACTGATCGGCTTCTCCAATTTTTAAATATAATGAATCTATCCTTAGTCAATGGATATGTACCACAGGAGTTTAAGAGATTGCAGTAATTAACTCTACTTAAGAAACCCTCTCTTGATCAAAACGACTTAATTAACTATAGACCCGATATCTGAAATCTTCCCTTCTTATCTAAAATTCTTGAGAAAATAGTTTGCACACCAGATAAGTGAGCATTTAAACAATATGAGCTGTTTGAGAAGTTTCAGTTCAGGCTTTTATGAGCTCATCACCAGCACTGAAACAGCTCTGGTTAAGTTACTAATGATATTCTCATGAGCCCTCATACAATGGACTTGAATGGACTGGTGACCATTCGGTCCTGTAGATCTCAGTGCTGCCTTTGAACACCTGGTTGACTCACAATATTTCTCATAGAAAGGCTTCAAATGTGGTAAAATAGGAGACAGCACTAGGTTGGTTTAAATCTTATTTGTCCTAACAGATTTCAGTTTGTTCAGGTACCAATAGAATCTCCTCAACCTTAATATTTTACGTTTGCTGAGTAACACCAGGGTATCAGGTGCTGTGGGAGCCGATTCTCTTTACTATATTATATGCTTTCCATTGGGTAAAATTTTTAGGCAGCATGGGTGAGTAAAGATTCCAGTATTACGCAGATGATACACAGGCTATATCTATCCATAAATCCTGATTAACTCCGATCAGTTGGTAGACTACAGGATGTCTGGAAGACATAAAAACTTGATTTGACTCTAAACTTCTTGCTTCTGAATTCTGAAAAAACAGAAGTTGTTCGTCATTTGGAACCATAAAGCACGAAAAAAGAAACTACTTAGTCAGCCCTTCACCTGGACGGCAATTAAATTAGCCTCCAGTAATAAAGCAAAAAAAACCTCGGTGTCATTTTTGACCAAGATATGTCATTTAGAAACTCACATTAAAGAAGTCTGTAGGATTTCCTTTTTTTCCCTCAGGAAAATATTTGCAAAAATTAGAACCATCCTGTCCCATGACTGATGCGAAAAACTAGCCCATGCATTAGTTACTTCAGTCTGATACTGTAACTGTACTATTATCATGTATTTCCACAGAATACAATTTAAAAGTCTACAGTATTTTCATAAATGCTGCTGCTAGGAATCTGATGAATATTAAAAGAAGAGATCACATTTACCCCTGTTTAAGCTTCCTCTTTCACTTGAGCTCCAGTAAAATCTAGAATAGAATTCAAAGATCCTCCTTCTGACATATAAATCCCTTAATAATCTAGCTCCATCATAACATAAGAGACCTGATTGTTCCATATGTTCCTAACGAGAGACCGTTTCGTTCGCTCTCAAGACTGCAGGTTTAGCAGGTATTTTCCTAGGATTTCTAAAGTATAATGGGTGGCAGATCTTTCAGCTATCAAGCTCCCTCCTATGGAACCGGCTCCCAGGGTTGGGTTCCCCGGTGAAGCAGACAATATGTCTATCCTTTATAAACTAGGCAAAACTTTCACTCTTTGACAAAGCTTACCAGTTAGAGATATGTTTATAGGTAGTTAGATCAGTCAGACATAGATAGGGAATAGACAGGTTAATGGTGAGTATCAGGCAGAGTGTCCTAAACGTTAGGAAGAGATAGGAAGAGGTAGAGTAGCTAGGTAGTAGATAGATTAAATGGTAAGCCAGGTAAAGATCCGGAGCACGGGTCGTCGCTCAAACTCGCCGCGAGAAAGAAATGTAGCCCCCCACAGGGGGCCAGCCAGCGCTGAGAGAGGTCCCCAAGGGGATCCTCCCCGCACGAGGCGGTCCGGCCCATTACCTCCGGGTTGAATCCCCCGGGCAGACTGTGTGGTACCCCAACCCGTTTATCTCTTGATAACGATTCTCGCTCTCTTTCAGACTATCTGTCCTCACAGTTCGTGACTATTTTTCCTTAAGATAGTTTTGTCGACTATCGGTCACGTGCCGTATTTAGCCTTAGAAATGGAGTTTTACCACCCACTTTGGGCTGCATTTCTCAAACAACCCGACTCCTAGAAGACCCCGGCATGACGGGGCCGTTTTACCGGCCCAACGAATCAACCGTCCACGGGTCAGAAGGACTCAGACAGATTGTTGTGTATCCAGTCTCCTAGTAGCTAGGAGACTGGTTTCAATGTTAGTAGCTATGCTAGCTTTTAGGATAAGAGGCTTGAGTTGGAGGACATTATTAGGGTCTGTTCCTACATTCCTCCTCCTACTTCTTTCCTCCCCAACTGCATGATGTGCTTCAATTCATCAAGCACTAACCCTGTTTTTTCTAATTATAGTAGGTGCTCAGCCGATTAGCCCTGCTTTACGACCCTGACTAAGATGGCATTGCAGTGACGGAAAATTCTCCACGTCCTGCAACAAACTTTCTGCATCAGTTCTATTGCTCTTTCTGTGTCTCTGTTATGAATTCTCTCTCCAAGCCCAGACGGTCGCGGCAGATCACCGTGCTTGTGCTGAGCCTGGTTCTGCCGGAGGTTTCTTCCTGTTTAAAAGGGAGTATTTTCCCTTCCCACTGTCGCTGCATGCATGCTCAGTAATGAGGGATTGCTGAGAATTCAACGACGCCATCTTCTGTGGTTCTGTAATTTCTACACTAATAACCATTGGTATTGTAATAACTCTTTTTGTAAAGTGCCTTGAGAAGACAATCTGTTTGTGAAATGCGCTATAATAAAATAAACTGAATTGAATTGAATTGAACAGCATCTGGTGCACGGAATTGTGACCTGTGTTGATCTCCCAACACCTTGTCTGGAAGTATCTGGTTTCATTTACTTGTAAGCCTTTTTATTCACCGCGTGAGATCGCTTCATTCATTCTGGTGGCTGCCTACAGTCCGCCGAGCGCGGACGTGCGCGAGGCTCAGCGCACGCTTGCAGGCCAGATATTACATGCGGAGCGGTCTTTTCCGGACTCTTTGTTATCGTGCTTGGTGACTTTAACAAGGGAAACCTGAGCCAGGAATTACCAAAGTATAGACAGTTCATTAAATGCCCGACCAGAGAGGAGAACACGTTGGATCACTGCTACACTACAGTCAGCAGAGCGTATCATGCTGTCCCGCGCGCTGCCCTCGGACTATCGGATCACGTGATGGTGCACCTAATTCGCTCATACCGACAGAGACTGAAATTGGCCAAGCCTGTCGTTGATAACAACAAGGCAATACACCTCTGAAGCTGTGGAGGAGCTGCGCTCATGTTGGGAGACAACAGACTGGGGAGCGTTTGGAGCAGCCACGGACAATCTGGACGAGTATACGGACACTGTGACCTCATACATTCAGTTCAATGAGACGCGCATCATCCCAACGCGCACCAGGATTTGTTATAACAATGACAAGCCCTGGTTCACACCCAAGCTCCGGTACCTACGTGAGGAGAAGGAAGTAGCGCGGTGGAGGGAGGACCGGAGTACATACAGACGAGCAAAGTACCACTTCAGCAGTGAAGTGAGAAGAGCAAAATCTGTGTACTCCAACCATATACAGGAACACTTTAGCTCCAATGACTCTGCAGCCGTGTGGAGGGGGTTGAGGGCTCTCACAAACTACAAGCCCAAAGCCCCCCAGGCCCTGAACGACCGGACTCTCGCCCAGGGCCTGAATATACAATTCTGCCACTTTTAACAGCCATCTGCTCCTCACACCTCTGCTCCCCCAACCATCACCCCAACCATCAACGACCCCTGCACTTCATCAAAGGACTCCTCAGACCCCCCCCTCCTCCCCCCCTGCCCTCTCCATCCAGGAGGAGGATGTGCGCCGACAGTTCTTGAGGCTGAACAGGAGGAAGGCCCCCGGGCCGGACGGTGTCTCCCCCTCCACCCTGAGACACTGCGCGGATCAGCTGGCCCCCGTGTTCACGGACATTTTCATCACCTCCCTGGCGCTCTGTCGCGTGCCGTCCTGCTTCAAAACCTCCACCATCGTCCCTGTCCCCAAAAAGCCACGGATCACAGGACTTAATGACTACAGGCCAGTGGTGCTGACGTCTGTGGTCATGAAGTCATTTGAGCGCTTGGTTCTGCCCAACCTCAAGGACATCACCGCCCCCCTCCTGGACCCACTGCAGTTCGCCTACAGAGCCAACAGGTCTTTGGATGATGCAGTGAACCTGGCCCTCCATTTCATCCTGGAGCATCTGGACTCCCCAGGAACCTACGCCAGGATCCTGTTTGTGGACTTCAGCTCTGCCTTCAACACCATCCTCCCGGGACTGCTACGAGACAAGCTCTACCAGCTCAGCGTGCCCAACTCCCTCTGCAGGTGGATCACTGACTTCCTGTCGGACCGGAGACAGCACGTGCGGTTGGGGAAGATTGTCTCGGACAATCGGACTACAAACACTGGGACTCCTCAGGGCTGTGTACTCTCCCCCTGGCTCTTCTCGCTGTATACAAACTGCTGCACCTCCAGTCACCAGTCCGTAAAGCTGATCAAGTTTGCGGACGACACCACCCTCATCGGATTTATCTCAGATGGTGATGAGTCCGCCTACAGGAGAGAGGTGGACCGGCTGGCTTCCTGGTGCAGTCACAACAACCTGGAGCTGAACGCCCAGAAGACAGTGGAGATGATCATGGACTTCAGGAAAGTCACAGCCCCACCGTATCCCCTCACCCTGATGGACTCTCCCACCCCCATCTCCATCGTGGACTCCTTCCGTTTCCTGGGCACCACCATCACCCAGGTCCTCAAGTGGGAGCCAACCTTCAGCTCCCTCATCAAGAAGGCCCAGCAGAGGATGTACTTCCTGCGGCAGCTGAGGAAACTCAAGGTGCCGACCGAGATGCTGGTGCAGTTCTACACGGCCATCATCGAGTCCATCCTCACCTCCTCCATCACCGTGTGGTTCCCCGGCGCCGCAGACCGGGACAAACACCGACTGCAGCGCATTGTGCGTGCTGCTGAGAAGGTGATTGGCTGCAGGCTCCCATCCCTCCGGGACCTGTTCTCCTCCAGGACCCGGAGGCGTGTGGGTCGGATCACAGCTGACTCTTCTCACCCTGGACACCGACTATTCTCCCTCCTCCCCTCAGGCAGGAGGCTACGGTCCATCCAGACCCACAACTCCCGCCACCTGAAAAGGTTCTTCCCCTCCGCCATCAGACTCATGAACAATAACAAGACCCGATGGTTCAGTTAAAGACCCATGTAGGATAGAACCATCTGCCCTACGTAACTTTATTTTACTGCACTGTGTGGTCTGACCACACTTAGATATATAGATTATAATATTTATAAAGACTTTAGCCTTATAGCTCATTCTTTTTATTTCTATCTATTTTATTTTATTTATGTTAAATGTTTTATGTTGCACGATTGTACCGAGGAAAATTCCTAGTTTGTGAACTTGTTCTCAAACAATGGCAATAAAACCGATTCTGATTCTGATTTCTTTATACAACGAGGTACCGAGTTGTTTAGGTGTCAATTTTTGGGGTCCCTGCCAAAAAAGTTTGGGAACCACTGCTCTAGTTTACAGTAGTGCTTCACAAACTGCTGCACAGTTACTGGTGCCACTCAGAGGTCCTCTGCTGTTCTATAGTTTTTTTGTTTGGAGCAGTTACTAATGTTTTGCCATATCAAGTTCACTTTATCCGTTAGGGACTTTATTTGCTGAGAAAGTGCCACTACAGATAAAAACATAGCACATGTACAGATGTACATTACAATAATTGTATTTTGGATTTCCTCTGCATCTCAATTCACTAATGATTTAGTTCTCTTGTAGATCCTTGATTAGTTTTGGTTTAGACAACAGTATTTCATACCTGATTTTTGCATATCCACATTTACTACTATATTAAAATTATTGTGACATCATTTAATGAAGATCTTTGTAAAGCAATTAATATGTTATTTATTTTCTATGTTTTACAGGTGTGTGATACCATCTGGGCTCAAACAAAGGAACGCTTTGCGTTTACTGGGCACCTTGTGGGTTCAACACTGCTGCATGGAGACCTGTTCTCACAATATTCTACAACCTTTCCAAGTTCTGCTTTGAATGCCACCGTGGAGGCCTATCCGATGCTGAACAATGCTAGACTGAAGACAGAACTATCCTTGGTCTATGAAAACCCGGAGTTTGAAAAGTGTAGTGGTGCAGTGCCTCTGTATCAGTTTTTTGTGGAGAACAACCTTCAGTGCACATTTTCAGAATCAGTTAAACTTCTAAAAATTATCATCACTACTCCAATGACATCGGCAGAATGTGAAAGATGCTTTTCCACTCTAAAAAGAATCAAAACGTTTCTAAGGAACACAATGTCTCAAGAAAGACTTGAATGCCCTTGCCATGCTTTCTATGGAGAAAAAAAAATGTGAAAGACATGCCCAACTTCAACAGCAAAGTTATTGATAGGTTTGCAACCCAGAAAGAAAGGAGAGCCAAATTTCTTTACAAGTGACATAATCATCTCAGCTGCTTCTCTCCATCAGGAGCAAAGCATCTCCTCTGCTCCTCCAAGCACAGCAGCATCTCCTCCAATCCTCCAGAGACACAACAGCATCTCCTCTGCTCCTCTTCATCCAGGACACAGAGGAGCTGGGGTTATTTTTTACAGTTCAGGGTGGGTTGAGGCATTCAGTTTTTTTTAGTTGATTTTGTATTATTATTTTGTCTGCCTTAGAGGTGGTTTGCTGTAAGACGAGATTCATGATTGACTCATGTGAACACTGGAGACAATGTATAGCATTTTTTTAGTTTCTCACCATTCCAATTAATGTTGTCTTCTCTATCTAGTGGTCACTCTATGTAATAGCAAATATTTAATTCTTTGTTTATTGAATATTGACTCTCTGCACTCACTGTAATTCATGCAAATAACAGCAATTACAAATTCATCTTGTATGACTTGGTTTCCAATGGATCTCAAATTGGCACATCTTTCTGTCTTTGAAAGAACAGTATTTGAGATATACAAGAACATTCTAAATTCATATTACATTAGATGTTATTTATTTATTACATTAAGACCAAAGTAATGGCTCAAAAACAAACAGCAGCAATTGTTTAATTACAAAAAAGTTTTTAAACACATGGCTGAGAAGACCCTCAGAAAACATCTTGCTGTAATACAATGGACGCATTGGCTAGCAAAAAAACACAGAAATGGTACTCTTGGATGTATGCTTCATGACATATGCAAGCCATACAAAGTTTAAAACAAGTGAAAATAAAGCCATAACGTCAGTATTATTGGACATGTGTTTGTCTGAATTAAACTGTAACGTTTCTATTATGAAATATGCTTGTCGTCTATTGCAGTTCGTATCTCTCCTGAATAGATTTGGAACATTAGATTGCTACTTTCTTGAATATTTGAAAAACATGGTTTATTAAATATTTTTTGTTTTTAAGTGATCAGGTATTTGTCGATTGGATAATAAAAATGTAGTAGGTAATAGGTACTGAATGACTAAGAATTTGTTTCTCGTAGGTACTTGGGAGAAGCCTATACTTAACTTGAGGTTACACAAATATAATAGGTAATGGTTTGGTGTCGGGATGCACCGATACTGGTATCGGGTATCGGCCCTGATACAGTCTAATTTACATGTATCGTATCGGTTAAAGTAAACCAATACCATGAACCGATTTTTAAAATGTGGTAAATCTCCAATACATTTCTCAAAAAATTGTTAATTTTTTCACTTTAAATTTTAGTTTTATGGTGATTTTATATTTTACATATGTTAATTTGTCTCAGTTTTTGTTTAGTTAGTAAAGTCAGGTGCCTTTAATATCTTCAAGAAAGGTATAAGGTGGAAGGTATAAAGTTTATTTATTCAGCAATAGTATCAGATCAGTATCGGGTATCGACAGATACACAAAGCTCAGGCACCAGCATTGGTATCGGGACTGAAAAAGTCGGATCGGTGCAACCCTAGTTTGGTACTGAGTAAGTAATGTTTGATTCCTCAGTAGGTATTTAGGAGTAGCTTTCACTTGGTACACAAATGTATTTTGTAATGGTTAGGTACTGAGTAAGTAGTGATTCGTTCCTCAGTGGGTATTTAGGAGGAGCCTTCACTTTACTTTAGGGTACACAAATGGAGTAAGTAATGATTAGGTTCCTGAGTAAGTAGTTATTCGTTCCTCAGTAGATACTTGAGTGGTTGCTTCACTGCACATGCCAGTGCACAAAGTAAGGGAATAGACAATGGTTTCTTACTAATTAAGTGACAGACAAGTGAAATCAAGATGATAAAGCTGAGCTACATCACTGTGACATTGCAAATGCTTTGCATCCTTAAGTGAAATTTACAATAGAGAGTCTACAGGCATTAATCCCCAATTCAATCATCTGTTTCTTTGACACCTAACCACTCATCCCCATAAGACTTGTGGGTGTTTTCACCAGTAAGAACTTGTTAACTACCCATTAGTCCCTGATTCAGTCCTCCGTTATTCCTTAGATAACTACACATTAGTCCCTGAATAAAACTGGTGGGTGTTTTCACCAGTAAGTAGTGGTTAACTACTCATTAGTCCCTGATTCAGTACTCCGTTATTCCTTAGATAACTATACATTAGTCCCTTAATAAGACTGGTGGGTATTTTTGGCAGTGAGTACAGGTTAAATACCAATTAGTCTCTGGTTCATTACTCATTACCTCCTAAGTCATTCCCTAGTAACGAAGGACAATATTGTGTACCTTATTGTAAAGTGTTACCAGACAAACTTTCTCCAGTAAAACTATGGAATGATAAACACGTTTCTGTTATAACGGACTTACAGACATCATTCAGTTAAGAAGACCTTCTCTGCAAACCTTTTTTCAGCTTATCTAGGGATAAACATTCAAAGTCAGATGGGTAGTTGCTTATTTACTCTCCTGAGTAACACGTCAGATAAAGCCACTTTGCTGTCTGCACAGCCGGTGTGCCACCTCTGTTTCACTTCCTTCATTTATATGGCCTGGTGTGTTTGTGTGCTACTGGAGCCTTTGCTCCTTAGACAGACCTTCAGACACCCCCACCACACGTGAGGAGAGAACCAGGTAAAGAAAGGGAGTAGTGCGCATGCTGACATATGCTGCTTTTCATACATAAGTAAACCAAATAAGAATACATTTCTGTTTGGTAATAACAAAACATGCTGAAATCAATGAAGCGAATGATACTGCTGCAGCTGAACTAAGACAACACATTTAGAATGAACCACAGCCTTTTAACATAGTCAGACCCTCTAAATACTGGGATGTCGCCACATGTTTTGATTATGCAACTTTGCCAAAGTATAAAAGTAAAATAGAAGTAGGAAGGAAGAAAAACAGGAGTCTGAAGATGAGTTCTTCATCCCCCCAATTCAGCTGGTCACGTTGATTAAGATGTGAACTTGTACAATTCCAGCAGTTCACATTCAGCTCCAGGGCCTTATCTGAAATTAAAAAAGTCCCCCTCTTCCTTAGCTTTGAAGTTTTTCTAAGCCACTCAAATGGTTCCATTTCCAGCATGTGGAAGCTAAAGGAGGCTTTGATTTTTGGAGTCAGCTTTGCCTGTCACTTTGTGTTACATGCTGTCTGATCTACGAGCTAAAACGGAGTGACACCGCAATGCTGTCTGCTTTTTCCGCCTCTCTGTTGCAGAGACTAATTCCCTTAATGACTGTTAAATGCAACAAATGATTGGGAAACAAGGTAAGATACTTATAGATGTGTTTTTTTTTTGTAATGGACAACTAGTGGTTGTTTGGAAATGGCAGTTAGGGGACACCTTTGATTATTGTATTGATCATTTTATTATTGTATTGATTTTTTTTATCACAATGTCTAGCGCTAAATAAGGCCAACATCTGACCAACTGGATCTGCAAAAAACAAAGGACATTTTTTTCTGTCCTTTATTGAATGTGCTAATTTTTATGAATTGTTTTGTTTTTCAATCTTTAAGTAGTTATGAAACTAAAAACAACAACACCTCTGATTGAATTTAGCTCGATCTACAGTCAAATTAAAAGTAAGTGAGGGAAACCTTCATCTCTAATTCTCATATCAATTCGAGAATTGCCCAAATAACCTTAGTAGTAGTTTAGTAGTTTATTTATTTATTATTACGAGGGCAGTCCATATTCACAACAGATTAACGGTAACATGCGAGAGTTACCCAAGGCTAATTTTAATCCGTAGTCCTGGCAGACAGATGTACTTGACATCCTAAAAGAAAGAATATGAAACAACTTACAAGTATACAACATAGTATAAAGATGCAGCCGTCTGTGAGTTCTCTGAGAGGAGTCCATGATGGCACCGCTGGTCAGTACGTGGATACAAGCCTACTGTTGAATCAAGCCCTAAATGTTATCAGTTGTTCCTGGCCCAATTGCTGACATTTTCTTAAAATCTTATAAAATTTGGTCCATAACCTTGTGGTAGAAATCTGGGTGTCTGAGAGGCCTCGGATGAGAGAATAAAACAAAGTGTCAGCTATATTTGTACATAGTTTATTTTATGTGCAAGGAGAGCCTCCACAGAGGGCTCTGAAATTCTTCACAAATTCACAAGTATTTATAGCTTGATTTAACCACACCCTATCATATCTGTTGCTGAGCAATTCATTTCTTACTTTGGGGAAACAGGTGACTTCATACATAATCAAACAGAAGACGAAGTGTCACTTCAGTAGTCAGCAGTAAACAAAATATGTCATCTAACAATCAGAAGATAGTTTCACTGGACAATCAGAATATAGATAACATTAAGTGACACTTTGTATAATGCTAAGAAAGACATTCACATGATCTGTCATAAAGCAAACCAGATACTCACAAGAGCTGTCACAAGTCAAGATGAGATGTTTACATACAATTGGTTCTTATTTGTACCGTAGATTCAGAACAGCTAATTAAGAGCTGAGTAAGAGAATTAAACTTTTATAAATGTGCCAGCATTAATAATTAGGGATGGGTACCTATATCCGGTACCATTACGGCAAATAAGGGATTTGGAAATTAACGTACCAACGCGGGTGGATTAATTCCTAGAATTAACTTTTTTTTTGTGTGTGTGTTTGTTTTATGCATTGAACGCAAACAAAGAAAAGCGCTCTGTTTATAATTCAGCCCGCACCACATCAGCTCTCCCTCCTAACCATCCAAACTACGGATTGTTGTGCAGGAGCATGTGTTTGTGGTCCTAAATGACATGGGAGTATATTATTATTGGGATATTGGCTTTGTGGTGATATAAGTTTATAAGTTGTCTGTGGGAATTATCCGTCCGCTTCGGTGTGTGTGTTTCAGTGTTTGCTGTGCGTGCAGTGCAGTTAAAGTCTAAATGCTTGGTATTTTTGTATATTTATGCATGTTGGCTCACTGTATAGTTTCAGTACATTTCATAGTGAGATACCGCTGCGTTGAAAAACGAAATTATTCAGTTAAGGTAATGTTTTCGGACTTAAATTAGTGCTAAAATATTAGCGGAAGTAGCTGTGTCCATCTTCACAATAGGAGCATTTATTTCCTGTTGTGTTGAACTGAAGAATCTGCTGTTTACATTTGTAATATGATCAATTGTGTTATTTGATTACTAAGTCTATATTACATTTTATTTATGTGATATTTATCACAGACGAGTGATATCCAAATGTTATGTTTATTAATATACTTGGCTGTTCTGCCTCTATTTGTTATTATTCATATGGGACCACTAATAAATTGTCAATGTGACTGTGGAGTTCAAAACAAAAAGTTAACTAATTTCTCCTATATTTTTTTTTTTTTAAAGAGCAACTGCATCTAGATTTGGCCCTTTATTTACACAGAAAGTTCTAGTTAGTATTTTTTGGGGATCATATTTAGCAGTGGTGATTGATTCACAGCTACTGTGATTAATTAGATTAAAGATTTTTATTGTTTGACAGACCTACTAAAAAAATAAATAAATAAGAGGGTATTTGGACCATGTTTGTATGTTTTACATTCTTTAGGCACCATTTCAAGCACCGGTTCAAGCACTGTTTAAGCACCCGCACCGTTTCAAAAGTACCGGTTTGGCACCGGTATCGGATAAAACCTAAACGATACCCATCCCTATTAATAATACAATTTTCTGTCACAAACCTTTTTTAATGATCTTGCTAGCAGACAGACAATGATGAAAACATCAACAAAGGCTATAAATTAAATATCAAAACAGATGGGTTTTATACCGGCAACATTTTAGTCAACAAGGAAAGGTAGATCAACTTTAACAAAAAAAGATAAAATATATACTTTTATACCATGAAATCTCTAGCAAAATGTCAAGATTTCTATTATGTAATTTAATGTTTGTGTATTATTCAGGCAATAGACAAGATGAAACCTGGTGACAAACACAGCCCTGCTTAATGCCATAATTTCTAAACCAAATTTTTCTTTTGCTGATTGTTTTAGTCAATAAAGGGATTTCCTAGCTTGTGTGTGTTTTTTTCTGCTCTACTTTATTGGCCAAGTTTGTGTCCATAAACAAAGAATTTTACTCTACTTAAAGCATACACATACTGACACTAAATATAAACATAAAAAATACAAGTACCATACAAATGTATGGTAAATGAAGATTTGTAAGTGAACTTACAATTTTTAGATATTATAAAGATTACAAATACTTTACATATAACATAAACATGAAATAAAACAAAGAAAAAGAGGGAAACATTTCAGACCATTCTGCTTGTGTCCATAAATGAATCAGAAAAGAAGGGTGTATACGTGTATATATATTTATATATATATATATATATGCTACTCTTTAATCATGCAGTGTAAGCAGGAAAAGCAAGGAAAAAAGAGGAACTGAGCAAGTGTTCTGAAAGGTTAGAGAGGGTAGAGCTTTGCATATGTCTTGTTCTTGCTGCAGAGCAGACTCTCAATCAAAAACAAACACTCTGAACACAGAGGTGAAATGTAGATCAGCTCCCAGCTGCCCATATCACACGGCTGTCAGAACCAACAAGCAGACTGGATCCTCCTGACAAGGCCCACCAGCAACATAGATACTTTATCAAGACATTTGAGTCACTCTACTGCTCCCGATTCATTGTGTGACAGAAGAGGAATTTAAAAATATAGAAACTAAAAATACTGAATATTTCTGTCTATTAAATGTGTACCCCATGTAGACTACTGTTGTGAATTTGCCTACAACAACTACATAGTAAAGGTGGCCCTTTCATAGTGGACCCCCCGCCTATTCACAGTTCAAGATTCACAGATAAATCTATTTGTGTTATGTTTTTTTTCTCTGAAACATAATCAAATTATTATGTAAAAATTGTCTATTCGTGGCACTTTCCGTAGACTTCATCTAAATTTTCTTGAAAGAAAATGAAGATTGTGAAACTGAAATATCTAGATGCAATGGCTAGGTATTTCATCTTAAATGGACTTTAATGCTATTTTACAGCTTTCAACTGATAGACACATACACTCTACAAAAATATATAAACCCTTTTTCATGAGATGGACTTAAAGATCTAAAATTCATTCCAGATACACAATATTACCATTTCTCTCAAACATTTTTCACAAATCAGTCTAAATGTATGATAGTGAGCACTTCTGCTTTGCTGAGATAATCCATCCCACCTCACAGATATGCCACATCAAGATGCTGATCTGACATCATGATTAGTGCACAGGTGTACCTTATACTGCCCGCAATAAAAGGCCACCCTGGAATGTGCATTTTTGTCTCACAGCAAACTGCCACAGATGTCACAAGCATTGCGGGAGCGTGCAATTAGCATGCTGACAGAAGGAATGTCAACCAGATCTGTTGCTCGTGCATTGAATGTTCATTTCTCCACCATAAGCCGTCTCCAAAGGCGTTTCAGAGAATATGGCAGTACATCCAACCGGCCTCACAACCGCAGACCACGTGTAACCTAACCAGCCCAGGACTTCCACATCCAGCAGGTTCACCTCCAAGATCGTCTGAGACAAGCTGCTGAAACAATTGGTTTGCATAACCAAACAATTTCTGCACAAACTGTCAGAAACCGTCTGAAGGAAGCTCAACTGCATGCTCGTCGTCCTAATCGGGGTCTTTACCTGACTCCAGCTCGTCGCCGTAACTGACTTGAGTGGGCAAACGCTCACATTCGATGGCGTCTGGCACGTTGGAGAGGTGTTCTCTTCACGGATGAATCTTGGTTTACATTGTTCAGGGCAGATGGCACACTGCGTGTGTGGCGTCTTGTGGGTGAGCGCTTTGCTGATGTCAATGTTGTGGATGGAGTGGCCCATGGTGGTGGTGGGGTTATGGTATGGCCAGGCATCTGTTATGGACGAAGAACACAGGTGCATTTTATTGATGGCATTTTGAATGCACAGAGATACCGTGATGAGATCCTGTGGCCCATTGTTGTGCCATACATCCATGAACATCACCTCATGTTTCAGGAAGATAATGCACGGCCCCACGTTGCAAGGATCTGTACACAATTCTGTGAAGCTGAAAATGTCCCAGTTCTTGCATGGCCAGCATACTCACCGGACATGTCACCCATTGAGCAAGTTTGGGATGTGCTTGACCGGCGTATACGACAGCTTGTACCAGTTCCCACTAATATCCAACAACTTCGCACAGCCATTGAAGAGAAGTGGACCAACACTCCACAGGCCACAATTGACAATCTGATAAACTCTATGCGAAGAAGATGTGTTGCACTGCATGAGGCAAATGGTGGTCACACCAGATACTGACCGGTTCTGAGTCCCCAGACCCCCAATAAAGCAAAAAACTGCACATTCCTGGGTGGCTTTTTATTGTGGGCAGTATAAGGTACACCTGTGCACTAATCATGATGTCAGATCAGCATCTTGATGTGGCATATCTGTGAGGTGGGATGGATTATCTCAGCAAAGTAGAAGTACTCACTATCACACGTTTAGACTGATTTGTGAACAATGTTTGAGAGAAATGGTAATATTGTGTATCTAGAATGAATTTTAGATCTTTAAGTCCATCTCATGAAAAATGGGAGCAGAAACAAACGTGTTGCGTTTATATTTTTGTTGTTAATAAATTACAGGGATTTTGCAAAAATTAATGCCCTAAAAGGGAGTTTTCAATCATCTGGTAAAGCATCCATCCATCCATCCATTTTCTTAACCGCTTAATCCTTAATGGGTCACGGGGGTGCTGGTGCCTATCTCCAGCTGTCAACGGGCGAGAGGCGGGGTTCACCCTGGACAGGTTGCCAGTCCATCACAGGGCAGGACAAACAACCATGCACACACTCACACCTAAGGACAATTTACAGTTATCAATTAACCTGACAGTCATGTTTTTGGAATGTGGGAGGAAGCTGGAGTACCCGGACGGGAACCCACGCATGCACGGGGAGAACATGCAAACTCCATGCAGAAAGACCCTGGGCTGGGATACAAACCCACAACCTTCTTGCTGCAAGGCAACAGTGCTAACCACTGTGCCACCATGCAGCCCTCAAAGCTGGTGAAGCAATTTTCTACTAAAAACCCGACCAGAGTGGTTTCTGGCTTAATTCATGCATGTCTGATTAATCCTCCTGAATCCTGCTCTCTGAGCAGCTACCCCTCCCTCTCCTAGAAAACTACTGAGCGTTCGACTATTGACATCACTCGTTGAAAACAAGTGGGTGTTGAGGTGTCTACACGGCCCCTGCAGGAGGCTTACCTCTGCTAGAGTTCCAAACACACCCTTCTCCTTCTTAATGCTTATGGTTGCTTTGGTTTTTGGCAGCTTAAAACACTTTTTATGTTGAATTTCTTTACTTTCTCTGTTTAATTACGCCTGTTTGGCTGCATGAATTACAGTATTTTATTCTACATTCCGAAAGAACAGCAGCTGGATCAACGAACAAAGATGCCTGATGGACAGAGAAGTAAGTAGCTACATGCTAATGCTAATATGTGTGAGCCATTTATTAAGCAGCTTGTGTGATCTTATAACAGACTTGTGTGGTTAATTAATTGATTTGTAGCATTTCAGAATGTTCAGGATGCAAACAACACACATGGCTTTTTTATATACTGGGCTGGAAAGATTTGCTTGATGGACTCAGCTAGTTGTTTTTTGCTCTGTCTACTTTTATTTCATGGTCCAACATTAAATACAGGATGCAAGTTAAATCTTAGAACAAATTAATACTGTATAACACCAACGGTAACATTTTAGCATATACTGCATATGCCTATCCCAGAAAGTGAAAGCTGTAAAATAGCCTGATATAATCCCTTTAAATGGCATTAAAGACCATTAAATCTAATTCTCAAAAACATAAAAATCCAGGTGGTTATAAAGAATATTACTTGCGTAATTATAAACAGTGATTTACTGTTAAAGTGTGTACTTAGCTCATCAGAGATGACTTCACACGGGCAGGAAAAACTGTAAACAAGCTACAGTTGCTATCCAGCTATTTAAGAGTTTTCCAGTTTTGTGAAAATGGTTGACTCATGTTGTGCCCCTGGGTGCACAAACCACCGAGGTCAGGTTAAAGACAGAGCCTTTCATCGCACTGCAAAAGATCGAGCTCGGAGGGAAAGATGGATTTCTGCTCGGAGCACAATGAAGATACTGAGCCTCTCTCAATGGATTTCACTTGTGTAGTGACCATTTCATTTCAGGTAACTTCACCCTAACACGTAATATACAGTTAACTTTTACATTAGTATTTCTAATGATTATAATCAAAGTGTGTCCAAAGTTTTAATGATGATGGCTTATAAATGTTGAAAAGTTATCCGTGGCAGTGTAACAGAAAAGGCGTAATTGTAAACTAAACGGATTTTGTGCTTTTATTAAGATTCTTAGTGGACTTCCTACAGTTATTTTGTTTTTTTATTTAGATTTTTCTCTCTTGTTGCTCACAGCAACAAGACAGAAAACAAGTAAACGTCACTTAGAACTTTGCAGAATCATACTGACTACATGCTGCTGTTTATGTGTCTTGTGATCACACCGAGGAATAGAATAGGATGTATCTCAGGTCCGGTAAAAGGTCCACTCCGACAGCTTCTGAAGTTTTAAAAAGTATCACAGGGGCATAGTAACGGTCAGAGTAGTCAAATCTTTTTAATTTCATTTACAATAAAATTCCATTTTAATTTGGAAGTAAACTCAGACGGAGTAAAATACCAGCCGTTTGCCGTAATTATGCTTACATAGTTCCTGCCGAATTGCCAGCTACGCTCTGAGAGTCATATGACATCTTTCATTTCTTCCAACCTGTCATGAAGACCGTCAGACAAAGAAAATACCACTTCATTCACACAGGGTGCGTTATGTATGTATGAATGTATGTATGTATGTTGCATGGACAAAAAAACATTGAGTCCAATCCGAGCATTTACACCTGTGCATGGTGCGGAGCTAAGTTAACTTTTTGTCTTAAGTCAATTTTTTTACGGACGCAAATATGTTTATTTAATGAGGTTAAGAAATAAAAAATTTTATTAGAACAGTCTTTCTTCATTTATCGCGAGGTTAACATTCTAAAAATGAACCGCAGTCAGCTTTATTTTTTTACACTTAATATATGTTTTTAAGGGTGAATACATAAGTTTAACCACAAAAAATATATCAAAATGTAGAATCTCTTCCTCGTACATGCTTCAGCAATGCTCTGGTCAGTAGAAAGAGTAAAACGTTGCCTGCTGTGTGAACACTGCCGTGCAGCACCATTCATACGCTTTCAGTGACGATGTTTCTGAGTTTTTCCAGGCAGTTTCCAGATTTAGAAATAGCCAAATGTTTCACATATGAACATGACAAAATTAGCTCAGTGATTATCAGTGTTGGGGATAATGCTTTGTAAATGTATTTAGTTACTGAATACCTGCTTTATCATGTATTTTGTAATATATTCTGCTACTTTGCTGAATCCTGATACTGTATTCTAAATACTTAGACTACTTCAAAATGGGAGATGGAATTGTCCATCTCATTTGACCAAAACCTCTGGTCTTAGATGTCTTTAAGAACCTTACTTTTTTTAAAAATCCTAATCTACAATTAATACAATATCAAATCCCCTTAAAAAGCTGTAAAAATGCGCTTAATATTAACCAGTAATAAAGCAAAGAACCTCGGTGATATTTTTGACCAAGATATGTCATTTAGATCTCACATTAAAGAAGTCTCTAGGATTTCCTTTTTTCACCTTATGAATATTGCAAAAATTAGAACCATCCTGTCCAGGAATGATGCTGAAAAACTAGTCCATGCCTTTGTTACTTCAAGGCTGGATTACTGTAACTCTTTATTATCAGGTAATCCACAGAGTACAATTAAGTCTTCAGTTAGTCCAAAATGCCGATGCTAGGGTTCTAATGAATAAAAGAAGAAGAGATCACATTTCCCCTGTTTAAGCGTCTCTTCACTGGCTCCCAGTAAAATATAGAATAGAATTCAAGATCCTCCTTCTGACGTATAAAGCTCTTAATAATCTAGCTCCATCCATAAGAGACCCGATTGTTCCATATGTTCCTAACAGAGCACTTCGCTCTCAGACTGCAGATTTACTGGTAGTTCCTAGGATTTCTAAAAGTAGAATGGGTGGTAGATCTTTCAGCTATCAGGCTCCCCTCCTATGGAACCGGCTCCCAGGGTTGGTTCGTGAAGCAGACAATTTGTCTATCTTTAAAACTAGGCTTAAAACTTTCCTCTTTGACAAAGCTTACAGTTAGAGATATGTTAATAGGTAGTTAGAGACATGTTAGACAGGTAGATAGGAAGAGACAGGTTAATGTTAGTAGTCAGGCAGAGTGTCAAAAGTTAGGAAGAGATAGGAAGAGGTAGAGTAGCTAGGTAGAGATAGGTTAATGTAAGCCAGGTAGAAAGGGTTAGTAGCTAGGTCTCCTAGTCGCTAGGAGACAGGTTAATGTTAGTAGCTATGCTGCTTTAGGCTAGGCTGTTGGAGGACATTATTAGAGTCTGTTCCTACTTTCTCTCCTACTTCTCCCTAACTGCATGATGTGCAGTCAGTTCAAGTGCTAACCTGTTTTCTCTTAGTCTCTTCCTACAGTAGGTGCTCCTGACCCACCCTGCTTGACGACCCTGACTAAGATGGCATTCCAGTGGAAGAATGTTCTCCACGTCCTGCTACCAACTTCTACTTCTGCGTCAGTTCTGTTGCGCTTTCTGTGTCTCTGCTGCCTTCTCCAAACCCAGACAGTCTCGGCAGATGACCGCTTATGCTGAGCCTGGTTCTGCTGGAGGTTTCTTCCTGTAAAAGGGAGTTTTTCCTCTCCACTGTCGCTTCATGCTTGCTCAGTGTGAGGGATTGATGAGAAGTCACGACGCAATCTTCTGTGGTTCTCTAATTCCTAAATTAAACGTTGTATTGTAATAACTCTTCTCGTAAAGTGCCTTGATATGACATCTGTTGTGAAATGCCACTATATAAATAAACTGAATTGAACTGAATTGAATCAGTATAGAGATCTCCTTCTGAATTACATTGGTCTAGAAACGGCTTCTGCCTCCACATTTTATCAATCTTTCTGGTCTCCCTTAATTAGCTCTATCACCGAGTGGGAGCGGGGCCCTCGATTTTGTTCTGTGGGATGCAGTCGCTGATGTGGAGCTTTAGGGTCGGGGGCGTCTACGGGGGTCCTTGTGGGTGGGTCCGCTTGCGGTTGGGGTGCTAGTTGCAATGACCATCACCTGGGTTGGGACTTCGGGGGCTTTGGGTGGTGACTCCTAGTGACTCAATGTAGCGCCTTAGGGGCATTGCGCTGGCGGACACGGGTTACTGGCCTGGTGCTGTGCTGCTCTGGGGTGGGTCTGGGCTGGGCCTGGAGGTCGGGCTCTGGGAAGCTGAGCCCCCTAGCTGGGGTGCTGCCCGGGGCTTGGCCGGTGGGGGTGCCTATACCGCCGGTGGTTTTGGTCGCCCTTTGTGGTGGGCTGGCCGGGTGTGGGCTTGTGGGTGGGGGCGCTGGGTTCGGTTGTTTCTAAACTCAACCTGGGTTTCTAGTGTTTTGATAGTAGTCTGAATGCTGGGATGGATTTAGGTCTCCCCATGGGATGGGGGCGGGTGGATGGCCTTGGCCCCCATGGGGCTTGGCTGTGGGCCCCGACCTTGACGTGCTGGGGCCTCCCACCCCTGGTAGATCGTGCTGAACGAGGGTGCCTATTCGAGTCAGCAGGGGAGCTGGCTCCCTGGGGATGGAATTGTGTCACCCCAGTCATTTCCTCCCCATCCCCAGACACCTCTGTCCACATGCTCCATCATTATACCATTCACATAGGGCCTTGGGGCGTGGGCACGTCACTGGGGTGCAGGGAGGTCTTTCCGTCTTCAATGCCCGGTGGCGGCCTGGGTCCCAACTTTTATTGTACAACTTAGACACTTTCACTCACAACATTATTTTCCCAAGCAGAGCATTACAGCTTTGCTATAGTACTCAACTTGATATATATGTATGAAAAATCTTTTATTAGTGTATTGTGGGTTTAATTTCTTGAAGTCATGGACACAAAATTGAGATAAGAAGGAAGAAAGAAACAAAATGAAGAAGAGAAACAGGACCTGTAGAAGTGTGAACTGATGAAGAACACAAGAAAACATCCCAGTTCTCTACCTCTGTTGAACAGTAGAGAAGTGTGAAAAACAAAACAAACATAAACATAAATAGAACAGAACAACTTTAACAAAACAGATCTAGTAATATGAACTAAGAACTATACATTCACTACACACAAAAATGGTTTAATGAACACAACACTGTTTCTGGTAAGCTCCTGGTACCAACTATCTATTGACGATAACCTCAGCTCAAGATTATGTCCATACGCACCAATGCCCCTACACCTATGTGTCTGTGTGAGCATGCAGGTGCAAATAGGGTTTCCCCATTCAAGTGATTGATAGCTGGTTTAACACTAGAAAACCCAGGATTTTTTTGCTCTACCTATAAAACCCAGAGTGCAGCCGATCGGCTACAAGGCCACCTGTGAACCCTCCTTTTGTTATGTGAAAGAGGCAATCACTGGGGCACCACAGGACGTGACATGAGCCACTTCACTCAAAACACCTTGACATAAAATGGGGGAGGGGGAGAATCAGATCGCAGCAGGATTGCTCTGTCAGAGCAGCTAACTGACTGGGCAGAACATATGAACTGAATCTATATGTAATATATGTAGAAGGATGTAGAAGTTATCAGGACCCTACAACACTGGACATCCCCACCAGACACATAGGAAAAGTAAAAGAACAGAACCACGTCAAAAAAAGCCCTCAAAATCTGTGCTAGCCCCACCAGTCATTTACAGAATTGCTCATCAAGTTGATATCTGTACAAGATAATAATTTATTTTATGTAACATTTTTTTCTAACTGAGATACACCAGAAATGTATTTGATATTATTTTTTTTGGAATTTGTATATTGTTTTTGTCTGTTTTGCTCTGTCCCTCTATTTCCCCCCTATCCTGTCTCTCCCTGTCTCAACTTATAGAAAACCAGACTGACTGTTGCTGTTTGTCCACACTGTAATGTGATGGTATGTCAAAGATATGATATTATATGTCTGATTTCAAAATACCAGTTAGGGATTTGAGCTGTGCCAGGTTCTGCTCAACTCCTCAGGTCGCCTTTATGGATTTATGCTACAATTTCTGGTGTATGGGGATCGTTTGTCACCAACTGCATCACATCCTACAACCCTGCACACAAAAAAATATAGGTCAAGAAATGTACCTGAAAAGGTACAATAGCCTTGTCTCCGCAGCGGTACCCTATAGAGGAACAATTATGTACCCTGTGTCATGGTATAATTTTGTACCTTTTTATTTGTACCTGAGAAGTGGCTTTTCTGTACCCGTTGTGACAATAATGTACCTTTCGCACACAACAAACAAGGAACAGAAATGTACCCAAAATGTTACAATAGATGTGTCGTCAGCTGTACCCTAGCAGAGTACAATTGTGTACCCTTATATCTTAATTTTTGGTACCTTTTCATCTGTACCACTGCAGTGGCATTTCTCTACTTCTTACAACAATAATGTACCTCTTCAACAGACAAATCCAGGTACAGGAATGTACCTAAAATGGTACAACAGGCTCGTCTCTCCAGCTGTACCCTATGAAAGTACAACCATGTACCTTTGACCCTGAGTAGATAATTGTACCAATTTATCTTTATCTCCAAAGTGTTATTTCGGTACTTTTTAAAACACTGGTGCTAAATTTGTCTGTTGAAGAAAACTTGACTTTCCCATTGTATATACTGTAGTCCTGTAAGAGACAAACTCATTTTTTTAAAATAAAAATGCAGATAGTGTGATTCATTAATTTCTTTTTATTCAAAGATTTTCCATCTCTTTTATGCGGGAGGTTTAAAATATCAACCTAACGGTAACATATGTACAACAGCCACATTTCAGTATCAAATCCAATGAAACAATACATTGGTAAAATCGAAAAGCTTCTTCAAGAGTCAAGCACAAAACTGAAAGCATCAGGCATGATGAGCCATTCATAAATCAGCATTGAAACAAAGACTTATTGGGCTCTTCGTAATTCATAAACTGTACATAAACAATTCAAACTACATATACCATAAAAAAAATTAAATGACAAAAATGTTGTCAACAATGTTGCTCCAATAAAAACATTTAGACACAATGTTTGGCTGAAACATACAACCTATCATCCACAGTATATGTGTCAAGTGATGTATGGTCAAGTTCTTCTCCAGTTCTAAACAAAATCCACTCACAGTCTAACTTAACACGATATGCATGAAAGTGAGGGTCAAAACATTCTGGAATTAAAAGTTTACAACAAATTACCCATTCGGTATCAATATTAAGAATGAATTTAACCAGGCCAAATATGGGAATTCTCTCTGCATGAACACAATGTAATATAAAAACATCCTTTATAGTATACTGAATATTATGTACCGTGATTTCGGACAGGCGCTGAATAATTTTGTTCTCTAAACCTGTGGATATACCACTTGCTTTAAGAGTCGTCTGAAGATCAATTGGCAGTGATTGCAATGGTATGCAAATGGTTTTACCCACCATCTTTTCGAAATCCCCCAACATATTGGTAGTCGAAAATTCCCAACATTGCTTTAGTTGGTGGCGGTTACAGAGAGTTAATGTTATATTTTTAAAACTTTTACAATTATGGGCCAGACTCTTAAAGTATTGGTGCTTCCCTTCGAAGCGCATACACCAAAACAATCGTAGGGGACCATGCATTAATATCAGTCGAGGGTAATGAATTAAAAAGTGACACTTAGGTCTTAAAATAGGTCCAAATACTTCTACCATGCCTGATAGAAATTCATGAATAAGTAATTCTAAAGATGTCACATCATCTTTGCTGACTTTGAATGCCATTACAATATCTGCTATTTCACGACATAAAAGATAAACCTGCCAGTATTGACTGCCAGAGGGAACACGGTGCCCCATTATAAAAGGAAGCAAGCGAAAGAGACACAATTTTTGAGAAGCTGTGCCCACAATTCCTGACTTGTGAAAAAGGCGCTCTGATAATCTGATAGGCTTATTTGCCTTGTCATTCTGACCAATACAAAGTTTTTCTAGCTCTTCATTGAACTCAGATATGGTAATGTGCTTTTGTCTATGTGCTTCAAGGATGACATGCTTAATTGTAAGAGGAAAAAATCCCTCTAGCATGTCGTGCATTATATCAGGAGGTAAAGATCTGGTCACGTCAAAATAATGTAATGTGTCAAATGAACTAGAACCAGTTACACCGTATAAAGCAGAACTGTTTTCCACACATTGGAGATGGTAATGGTGGACATCTGTTGTTCTTAAAATGAAATCTCTTTCCCAAAACTTAACATTAATGTCAGAATAATTTGCCATGCAATAGCGACATATTCTGCCAGAACTGAAACACATCCGAAAGCCACCAATCATGTGGGCTGAGAGATTGTTACCTGAGAATGATGCTAAGGCAGCATAAACCTTGTGTTGTACGTCACCAAACTTAATAATGAAGCCTTCAGTTGCCAGCGATTGTAAATCATCTATCATAGGTTTCAATATGAAATTGATACCGAACTTTTTAACATGTATATAACGTACTAGTAGAGCCAGGTGAATATGTTTTAGTTGACCTGTATATTTTCCACTCAAATTCCCAATACTGTAATAAAATGCACATAACTTATACTTGTTTTTCTTTTAGCCTAAAGGGTTAGTAATTTCGAATTCAACTTCATACAAATGGATCCTTAAGGCATCAGGATTTTCTCTAAAAAATGAATGTTCTTGAAAATAAAGGCCATCTCTGTAGTCAGATAGAATATCGTCACTTCTGGCCATATGCCTTTCAGACAGAATTTTATCCCAGATGTCTTCATGAGAACAATATTTTCTTAAAACTTCTGAAATAGGTATATAGGAATAGGCTCCCACTTTAACACCACAGGAATCTCTCAATGTTATATGATCAGGATCTGTAAATCCTAATTTAGCCCTGCAATGCTTTTTTATCAAATGGGGGTTTCTGACATCTTCATAAGCTTGATCAAAGAATTCTGATGAATTTAGTACTTGTTTAAGTTCTTGAGATTGATAAATATCAAAACCATTTTTTTGAAGATGATATGCTATAAAATTATCATAACCTTCTTTGAAATAGGAAAATAGAAATTTTACATCATCTGTAATTTCTTGTGTTACTGAAAAATGTAATTGTTTTTTTTCCTGGCATTTGAGAACAAATTTAAACAGACTGTTTTGATAATCGACTAAAAGTTCATCCAAATTAGGGATGTGACAAGAAGTACTTTGGTTTGCATCAGAACGTTGCAAAGCAACGTAAGAAAAGTCCTGGTGCTAGGAAGTCCCTTCCCTTTGATAGTCATTTTGAGCTTCCAAAGACCTAAAAACAATCGTTCTGTGAGTTCTATAAATGTGTCTTCTGTAATAACCAAATTGTGAAAACGATGATGGGCAACCCCCTAAACCACAAGTGATACTGAAATTGGCTTCGTGTGCGTGAACAAGTCCAATATGTTGAAGTAACTTTGTCAAAGTAAAAGTTCTCCGTGTGCACTTTGGGCACTGGTGCAGAAGAGGTATGTTTTTAACAAAGTTGATTGATTCTTCTTAGCACAGTAACCGGTATTGGTTTGTCATCCTCCTCAGTAATGCTAACAATTCGCCTATGGAGGAAAGTCAAAGTGTTTTTAAGTTGTGAGGGGTAGGCCACATTGAATATGAAGTACATACTGAAAGCCGCAATAAATGCCTCGTCAAGAGTTGCTGCCTGGCACACATCAATGTGATCGACTTGGACCACATATGACCCTCCTCCTGCGAAGGCTGTTTTCCAATCAGTCCTTCAGTTGTATGATTGGGTAAGGTGTAGCAGTCTAAAATGAAATACAAGAAAAATTTTTAGAATTTGAGAGTTGGCCATACCTCACATTTTAACCTCTAATTCAACCTTCTGACTGGATAAAATATTGACAGTGGATCATTTTACATGTTATGAAGCTATTTGTCAACCATCTACTGTGCAGCATGATGGTTTTGCATACCATGACAAAATAAGCGGTTTTCTGCCCTAAGGCTACGTGTTTACAGCATTTTTGAGCATATTGTTGAAAATAACGTATCATTTAATGCCTCCAAAGTTGACAGAGAAGATCCTTGACTTTGAATTGTATCTGTGGTAAAAATGTCAAAAAGGGATTTTTTTTTTCACTGGAATTCGCCTTTAACATTTGGCAGAAATTTAACAATCAGGAAAACAAACTTAACTTATAAAATACACAAAACATTTCCCACACACAGCTGACAATTAGCCCCCCCTCCAGTCTAGAGTGTTTAGAACAGGTGACAGGATAGGGATTAGTGGCAGGGAACGTGAACCAGATGATGAGGATCTAGAGCGTGGTTGTGAGTGAGTGCTCAGGGATTGGACGGGCAGAAGACGGACGTTACAGTTTGAAGCAGCTTTCACAGAATAGTTCAGTCCCGAAGTTTCTCCTGTGGCAATATGGCAAACAATTATTCAGTTTCTTTCAAATGTAGCCTATGACAGATTCTTTTTTGGTTTGTATGGATCGAATATGCATTGTCTATTTCCCTGCGTCTTCCCTTAACTTAGTTATATGGCTATGGGCTACTTTATTGAACCTTGCATGGCTGCATAGATGCAGTCCACAAAATTGGACACACACCCTCACGAGTATAGTGAGACGACTAGGCTATTGACATCTGGTGGTGCTCTGCGTATTGCAATGAGATTGAAAAATCCTGGGATTTTACACATGAAAGAGCAATATTAGGGACTGAAACCACTTCCTACCTTTTCTGTAGTGATGCAGTTCTCAATCTTTTCTCTGAAGATGGATGGTAAGAATACAAGACCAGCTCTTAGATCAACTCCTGAGGCAGAGAAAAATCCCATCATTACAACATCAAATTAAATTTCAATGAATACCTATCAGTCAAAACAATCAATTGAAAGTTACTACCTGGTAGATCTTCAGCCAGAGAATCTTGTCTTACTAGTGAGTACGCTTCCATGAATGGATATTTTCCTTCGGCCAGTTTCAGCACATTCGACAGTACGCCACTGATGCCTTCTCTGAAGCGATGACAGAAGCTACTTGTTGAAGGATGAATTCTGTCAACCTCCTCAAAACACTGTAATAAAATATAAGACATAAGTGGCATTCTGTGAGTCATTACACAATTAGCACACCATTAAATCAGCATCTGACAAACTTCGAATATATGTCCATTACTAAATTCCATCTCCATAGAAATAACTTTTCACAAGGATAATACCTCTACAGCTAAGTTACCAGCAACTGGTGCATGCTTTAAATTTCAATTCACAGTATAAGACCACTTCCACATTTAGGCCTTCAACCATACTTACTCTAGCAGCAATCCTTAAGTGGGGGTATTTGGTCAATACATCTTTGACAGACATCCCATCCATGATTTCCTGGCGTCTCCAGGCAAAGGTCTGAGCCATGCTGTCTTTGACCGTTGAAATTTCTGGACTTGTTTTGCGATACTCACTTTGCAGTATATTCACGAGCCTCAACTGATGTTGAATCTTCCTCGATGCAAACATCCCACTAAAAATGACAAAGTAGAACACATGTTAGATATTGGGCAGAAAATTTATATGGCATTGATGATCAAAACCAGGTTTTTGGAGAAGTTGAACAAATGCATCCTTGAAACAGGTTGGGACTAGGGCTGAACGATTAATTGCATATGCAATTAAATCGCAATTTGATAAAATGCGATTTCCTAATCGCAAAGGCTGCGATTTGACTTGATGTAAACATATCTGCTAAAGTCACGTGACTTGCGAGAAGCTCAAACAATGCAGGGAGAGAAGGAAACGCTGCACTTTAACCAGTTATAAAATGACCAAAAGCTTAACAGAATCCAACACTGCACAATATTTGGTACCAAAGAGGAAAAGTACATCAGTTGAGGGAAATTATATCTGCTATGAAAACGTTGTTGCTGCACAACGCCAGGTATTATGCAGAACCCGTCTTGGTATTGCTGCTGCCTCACGAGGTAGGCTACAGTACGAACCTTTATCAACAACTAAAAACATCACCCCACCATATACGAGAGTTGCCCGGCTAAACTAAAAAAGTGTTTAAATTTCCAGTAAACAAACTTCAAGGCGACAGTGATCGCTGACCGAGCTGTTTGAAAGAATCGCTCCTTACGAACATAAAAAACGGCACACGGAAATAACTCGTGCTATAACGGATTTTATAGCCATAAGTTTGCTTTGATAAGCATGATGAATAAGCTCGGATTTAATCTCACACACACATTTTAGCCACATTTCACCTGCACTGTATAAAAAATGCCGACAGAAAGTTAAAGCCGCACCGAAAACAGCGGAGTGTTTAGCAACAACTGACCTGTGATCAAACTGCACTACGGAGTCATACCAGAGTCTGAAAGTGCATTAGATCGATGGAGAATAAAAAATCAGAGCTTGTTCCTTCAAGTAGGATGCCCTTCAAGCATCCTACTTCCTGGATAACCACACGGAGGAAAACATTGCAGCCGGAGGGAATTATTAGCTGGGATCAAAAGGAAGAAAACCTTGATTGCAGAACGACGCCGATGACCATCGACTGTGATGATTAAAAGTAGATAAAGTTTTTGCAAATTAAATTGCAATCGCAATATTCAAGAAAAAAAAATCGCAATCAGATTATTTTCCAAAATCGTTCAGCCCTAGTCGGGACAGATGGCAATAATTTAAAATAGTTAAGGGGAGAAGTTGTGGCTTTAAGGTAGAGACTAAGGGTGTATTCTAACAGGAGTTGTTTGGTCCCTTTAAAGGTTTTAGACAAAACTTGGTCCCCAAGAAGCTCAGGTTAATTATTTGGTGAGAAGAGAAACATTCCAAACAATCAGACCAAAATCTGAACTCGACAAACAGAGTCTTAGTCCTTTTCCAAACTGACCAAATAAACAAACCCACAGACTTTCCAGGTTAGAATACGCCCTAACAATTTCAGATTAGTCAAGTGAAGAATAGAGCAAATTGCTTGCCATTGAAACCAGCCAAGCAATGTTGGAGATGTAGTAATTCCTCTAACATAAAGTTAAATGGGATAATAAAGTTAATAACCGTTGTGCATTTGACAGAACTTACAAGTACATGAGTAGTTGGCTTTCGACACAAAGTTGTGTTACTGTCGGGGACTCGGTTCAATTGCTCGGGGCTCAGGTGCTGTTTCTTGTGGCCAAACTTTTGTTTAAATTTCTGGACTTCACTGGAACTGACGAGAGGTGCACGCTCAGCTTTAAATTTCCTCTTCAGAGACATGTGCCAGGTGTACTATTGGATAAAACACATACAGGTGCTGGCCAGTAAATTAGAATATCATCAAAAAGTTGAATTATTTAAATAATTCCATTCAAAACGTGAAACTTGTACATTATATTCATGCAATGCACACAGACCAATGTATTTCCAATGATTATTTCTTTTAATTTTGATATTTATAAGTGACAACTAATGAAAACTCCAAATTTGGTATCTCAAAAAATTAGAATATTTTAAAGGCCAATGAAAAAATATGTTTTTTTTTAAATGTTGGCCAACTGAAAAGAATGAACATGAAAAGAATGTGCATGTATAGCACTCAATACTTAGTCGGGGCTCCTTTTGCCTCCATCACTGCAGTAATGCGGCGTGGCATGGACTCGATCAGTCTGTGGCACTGCTCAGGTGTTATGAGAGCCCAGGTTGCTCTGATAGTCGTCTTCAGCTCCTCTGCATTGTTGGGTCTAGCGTATTGCATCTTCCGCTTCACAATACCCCATAGATTTTCTATGGGGTTAAGGTCAGGCGAGTTTGCTGGCCAATCAAGGACAGGGATACCATGGTCCTTGAACCAGGTACTGGTGGTTTTGGCACTGTGTGCAGGTGCCAAGTCCTGTTGAAAAGTGAAGTCTGCATCCCCATAAAGTTGGTCAGCAGCAGGAAGCATGAAGTGCTCTAAAACTTCCTGGTAGACGGCTGCATTGACCTTGGACCTCAGGAAACAGAGTGGGCCAACACCGGCAGATGACATGGCACCCCACACCATCACTGACGGTGGAAACTTTACACTGGACCTCATGCAACGTGGATTCTGTGCTTCTCCGCTCTTCCTCCAGACTCTGGGTCCTTGATTTCCAAAGGAAATGCAAAAATTGCTTTCATCAGAAAACATAACTTTGGACCACTCAGCAGCAGTCCAGTCCTTTTTGTCCTTGGCCCAGGCGAGACGCTTCTTACGCTGTTTCTTGTTCAAGAGTGGCTTGACACACGGAATGCGACAGCTGAATCCCATGTCTTTCATGAGTCTCTTCGTGGTGGTTCTTGAAGCGCTGACTCCAGCTGCAGTCCACTCTTTGTGGATCTCCCCCACATTTTTGAATGGGTTTGTCGTCACAATTCTCTGCAGGGTGCGGTTATCCCTAGAGCTTGTACACTTTTTTCTACCACATTTTTTCCGTCCCTTCGCCTGTCTGTTAATGTGCTTGGACACAGAGCTCTGCGAACAGCCAGCTTCTTTAGCAATCACCTTTTGTGTCTTGCCCTCCTTGTACAAGGTGTCAATGGTCGTCTTTTGGACAGCTGTTAAGTCAGAAGTCTTCCCCATGATTGTGGAGCCTTCAGAACAAGACTGAGGGACCTTTTAAAGGCCTTTGCAGGTGTTTTGAGTTAATCAGCTGATTAGAGTGGCACCAGGTGTCTTCTATATTGAGCCTTTTCAGAATATTCTAATTTTCTGAGATACTGAATTTGGTGTTTTCATTAGCTGTCAGTTGTAATAATAAAAATGAAAATTAATAAACACTTGAAATATATCACTATGTGTGGAAGGAAAGTATACAGTATAGAAGTTTCACGTTTTGAATGGAATTACTGAAATAATTCAACTCTTTGATGATATTCTAATTTACTGGCCAGCACCTGTACACACACACCCTAATCTCCTGTGTATACCTTTCATGTATGGATGATAAAATCATTTCAATTTTGAATTAACTTACATATCCATTGCCATCCATGTCCCGCAGGAATGGGTATCTCACTATCAGAGCTTTAGCCACTTGAATATATTCTGCATTCGTCGGATATGTAGTGCAGTGCAAAACATGAAATTAACCAGTTGACAGCTTTCTTGAGCTTTTGCAGGTTACAAATTTTAATATGGCCTCCGCAAATACTTACAGAGTGTATTCTGCCATGTACTCATAACACACTCTAACAATTTTATTGCGGAGCTTTGGTACATGTTGGATCACTTCCTTTGCATCAAGTCTCATCTGTACGTCTTTGGGAAAGGTTGGGATGGTAACTATTAAAGGTAGTCTCCTACAGGCTGATTCATCACTAAAATGCAAGGCAAAAACATGAATGATTCAGTCATTGTAAAGAACAAGGTTTTAGTATTTGGACTACCACCTATTTAATGGAACAAACATACTGTGTCTAAGTCTTTCCAAGGATAAATATACATGTTTGATAGGTTAAGAAGCTAAAGTTTGACTGGAAACTGATACGAGGGCAAAAGCAATCAGAAATAGATTTCAGATGTGAGTCAAGACAGTGAGACAGTATGACAGCACAGTCAATTAATGAAAACGTCAGCGTCAGAAACGAAAGAGTTCTTCGCATCCATCAGCTGTAAAGCAATTATAATATACATTGTCCTTCCTGTGTAGTGGGAGTGAACCAAACCTCAAATGTTTATTAGACTTGAGCCAATAAAACAGTACTGCTTAAAATCAAGATCTAGAGAAACTAATTTTAGCCATTATAGATTGAAAGTAATCAAACACTCACTGTAGATCAGGGGTTGGTAGAAATTGCCAGGGAACCTCTTGAGGAATTGGCTCTAAAGTAAGGACACTCTCACTCTCCTTATACTGTTGAACAAACTGTTTGAATTTGAGTTGTTTTTTAAAAGACCCATCGAAGAGGTATCCAATCATTGCTTCTGTCATTCCAAAATCCACAGTTTCTCCATCCACGTCATTTTCTGAAACAACAACAAACAATCAACAGGTTTCAGGCACATAAGCTTATTACATCTCAACAATGGCAAAATTAGTCATTCATAAACAAAAGTACACAGAGCAGTGTGTGGTCTATTATTGTTTCAGTTAAAAAAAATGTAATTACTATGGACAATGTCTACTTTTGTTTAGTATACATAGCCTACATACACTTATATTTACATATGACACATACCAACTAATCTAGGAGAAAGAGAGAGCACTACAATAGATCTCCAAAGAAAATGTTGGTGCTTCTTGAGAAAAAAATAGTAGAGGCAACATTTGTAATGGCAAACACGTTAGGCCATGTGCACCACAGCTAACATTAACGTTCAGACTAGCTCAAACATAGCTTCTCATTTCATAAACATTTTAGTCTGAAAATATAACCTCAATTTGCGTCGTGTCTAAGAGCATCCGAACCCATTAAATCCACGGTATCCCACGGTCTCTCTGAGTTAAGAGCAATGACTGTTAATATATTTAAGAGAGACGGACAGAAAGAGTGGTGCATGTAACGGTGAAAATGAGACCAGAATCAGGTGTGTGTGTGGGCATGTTTTAATATCTTCGTGGGGACCAAAAAACGACAAAAAAAATCATGACTTACTATCCTTGTGGGGACCGACAGCCGTTGTGGGGACCAAAATCCCGGTCCCCACAAGTTTGAAGGCATTTTTGAGGCTTAAAAGTTGTGTAATGTTCCTCTTTCTTTCTGGTTTTCCTTTCTTGGGGGAAAAAAAAAATCAATTTGCTGCCTCCATAGTGATTATGACTCATAATGACAAAGGCATACCGGATGATAAATTTGTTCGGATAGCTAGGCTATGCCACTCGACCGACCGAATGACCTATCAAAATTAACAATGAGTGGCATCTATACTGGGTTGATTTGTCCTGAAAATTCCACGAACGAGGTCAATCAGACTTCAAAACTCATTTATGTTTCTATTAACTGCGATTTTTGGTGTGAAGATAGCCGCAACGTTCCACATAGAAAATCTAGCATAGATAGATAGATAGTGCACTTACCCCTGAATTTCTTTGCCTCCTCCTCGCTGACTGGCACGCCAAAGTCGGAAAGTCTTTGAAGAAGAATTTCTGTCGTCAGCGTTTTTTTATTTTAACATAACGTATTCAATAAGTAGGCTAAAATGTGTGTCTAAGTGATGCTGATGCTGTCTGCTGGAAAAAGTTAAACTTCTGGCGGGAGAGCAAAGAAAGACTGCCCCCTATGGCAATATCATCTACCTTAAATCCTAACGTCTCATTTAGGGGTACAACTCTGTACCATTTGCTGCTCCTCATATTTTGTACCTTGGAAATTCAGCTGAGGTACAAACTTGTAACCTCACAAGACCAAATACATACCATATAGGGTACTTCACCAAAAAATTTACCCTAAGGTACAAAAAGATTACCCCTATTTTTTTGTGTGTGGTCGACACATCACCATTGATGAACAGCTTTTCCCGTCAAAGACTCGCTGCTTTTCCCTGCAATACATTGCAACGAAACCTGACAAGTCTGGGATCAAGTTTTGGGTGGATTGTAACTTGAAATCCAAATACATCTGCAATGTCCTCTTATATCTTGGCAAGGACCCCAGTCGTCCCAGTGGGGAGAGGCTATCTGAGAATGTAGTTATGAGGCTGATGGAACCATTCCTGGACAAGGGCAGAAATGTTACTACAGACAATTTCTTTACTTCGCTGTCACTTGCACAACGACCGCTTAGCCGGAAAACCACCATCCTCGGCACAGTCAACAGGATTCGGCGAGAAATTCCACAATCAACAAGACAGAGGGACCACAATGAATTCGCCACTCAGGTATTTTCAACCACTAGTGCCACGCTGACGGTGTATGCGCCCAAACGGAAGAAGACAGTCTACATTCTCAGCAGCATGCACAGTGTGGTTCAGACTGAAAATACCACCAAAAGGAAGCCAAGCACTGTCACCCTTTACAACACCACAAAGTGTGGCGTTGATGTGATGGACCAGATTGTGCGGGAGTACACTGTCTGCACAGAAACACGCCGCTGGCCAGTCGCTGTGTTCTATAACATGATTGATATGGCACGGAATGCATATGTGCTCTATCAAGGCAGGAGAGATGGGTGGACTTCCTGGTGGAGCTTGCAAGAGAGTTGGCTCACTCTCATGTGTGTGCAAAGCAGGCACAAAAGGAACAATTGCTTCGGCAACAACCTTCAACACCTAGCCCTGGGAAAAGAGCAATGTGTCAGGTTAAAATTCAGTGTATAAGCAATCATGCCACTGTGCGATGTATTGACTGCTACAAATACACATGTGGCAAATGCAGAAAGGAGACGGCTTCATCCTCCATTGTTTCATCTGTTATCTTTGGGTAACATAGAGGTTAAATAGCTGAGTCTCCACACCAGTTAGTTGGACCAGTCCCAGCCTGGTCAGCGGCGAGCATGAACTGATGAAGCCTCTTGGATAAGAGGTGAAACGTCTTCCAAGACAAATTACCAAGTCCAGTTGCGTTTGATTGAAATTTCCTTGAGATAACCATGACCTGGATGAATGAGAATATTCACAGGCGTATCTTTGCGTAATAGTGGCCTTTCGGCCTAAACCGTTAATCAGTGTTTTTAAGCGACTTTTTCCCGAGAAAGAGTCATTTTCAAATCCTACTACTTGAGCTACTCAATCAGACAGGAGTTTTTCCCTTGTTGTTTAATGTTTAATAAATGTGTTTGAGTCACTCTAAGCACCCCACATGTGTTGCAGAGGGCTATTTGAAAGCCAACAAGCTCACCTGTTCACCCAGACCAACACTTCATAACAAAGGTTGCTAATAACTGTTCAATCGGAATTCGGTTTGAATAGATTGTTTAAGAACAGAAACTAATCTTATTAACAGTATTTTAACTTGCCTTTTTATATCAAATACTGGAATTTAATTGTTTACTTCAGTGACCGATTCATGAACAGAAGTAGTTTCCCAAAGGTTAATTACTCTGACCCAGATATTTTTTTGACAAACATCTCTTTATCCAAATAATTTTTTGATTTTCTCTTGTAATTAGTGAAACTAATTCATCTTTTCCCTCCAGCGTCTGCAAATAGAATGCTGGATCTGATCTGCACGCAGAAGAATAAATCAGATTTCTCATTTTATCACATTATTCATATTGTGTTCCTTTATTTTAACTATACATTTATTTTAATCAGTAGTGTGTAACTTTTGAGTGTTTAAATATATTATCTCCTTGTGTAAATAAATCTTGTTTGGAAAGGAAAAGCTGTCATTTCTTGTTCAACACACACACATTGCAAAGTGTATGACCACTAGACGCTAAATAACTAAATCCTTCAGAATTATGAGACTGATATAGAAATTTGGCTATTGAAAATAATTCCTGATAAAGGCGGTGCCCGAATGATAATTTTTCCATAAATTATTAATTTCATTGACTGCCATAAGCAGCCTTTGACTATCAACAGCCAAATATTATATTTTTATTTAATATCCGCAACAACACCCTCTGGATAAAATGCACACATTGCATTAGCAAAGCCAAAGTTATTCAAAAAAACACACCTGCCTGCACAATAAAATGCACAAGGGAGTGGCAAGGGGCTTGATGGACCAACGCAGGGCTAACAGCCCCCCCTCCTCCAGATAGGGGTAGAAGAGTAGAGGAGAACCCCAGCAATTTCCTAACCTGAGATAATCCGACAAGGGCTCCTTGCTGCCTTCAAGATTCAAAGGCCATGGCATGACAGTCAACATGGGCCAGTCCCCACAACTAATATCACATTCTCCCTCAGCCCCACATAGAAGCACCACAACAATAGCCACAGCGAAAGGACAATAACCCCAGGGGGTGAGGTATGTATTTAAAATAAAGCACTGGATAACCAAACAGTAACTAACCATATGTACTCATGTAAGCTTATGCTGCAGAAACAGGAACAACCAGCTGCATCTGAGGAGGAAGTGATAACAGGGTAGAGGGGATTGCGAGATGATGAGCCCTAAATCAGTGGAAGATAACTGGGCACAGAGTGCACTGTCAACTTGATCAAATCAAAGGGAAATTGAGTGGAAAGATACCAGAACTGGGTGTAACCATATCATGTGATGCTTTCCTACGTTCAATAAAAGAGACGTGCTCTGTTTAAGCGGTGCTTCACTTTTGTGGTGAGCCCCTGCGCAGGTACGCTCATAAAATCATAACCTGGTGTCTGTTTTGGTTTGTGTCTTTTCTCTCTCTTTTCCTGGAGCAGTCATCCAACTGAAAAGATCCTGCTAGGGGAACGCTGGATCCCTCTTGATGAGATAAAACATTGGTTATTGGAGTTAATCCCTCAAGGTATAGAAGTTAGATAAAATAAAAACCCAGCAGGGGGTATTCCACAAAGTGAGCTCGTTCAAGCGAGGCATCAACAGGCCTGATAGCGCTCCGGCGCTATGCCGGATTTCTGGCGTACGGAAGTGTTTGAGACAAAAAGAAATCAGGTTTGCGTGATCTGAAAATTCCCAAGATCTGAGAGGCGCTTTCACTCTAAACCATACCTCTGTAGGCCTACTTAAGCCTATTGGTTATGGGCATAGGTTATAGGGCAGGGGCTGGTCTTGGGTTTTCATTCAATCAAATAGATGTAGCAGTCACTTCAGGTGCTAATGTTAGGAAGATCTTTGTTGACATCTTTGTGCGCATGCGTGAATGGTTGGGTCGCAGAAAGCAAACAAAATTTATATTTCACTCCAGAATTTCTGCTTCTCTTCTAGTTTACATCCTACCTGTGGGGCATAACCACTTAGATTTATCATTATTCATTCCATTTCATGCTTCAGACTGGAGTCAGTTGTGAATTATTAAAATCAGAATATAACACATGACAGAAAATAGATGACAGATGAAATGTTTTAAAACATGATTTAAGAAAGGATGTGAAAATATTTAACAACTAAATAAGGACAGTTTAAAGTCTTTAAAATGTAAAATTCCACTAATAAAGTATGTAAATTTACATGTGCACTTTCTTTTTACCAGTTTCAAGGTACTATAAAACATTTTACACACATTTAGACAGATCATTTTATGGCTCCATCTTTGACAAAAAGTGATTGATTTGTAGTTATTAATAGTTTGTTGTCAGGAAAAGCAAAAAACTGGTAGCAAGTAAATACACAAATGTTCTTCAAAATGGTAAAAGTAATATTAGATTAAATAAATCATTAAATAATTAGAACTACATTTTAAAAGATAAAAACCTCCATTCCATTGCATAATTTAACCACCAAAAAGAAAACTACAGCTGCTGCAAATGATTCAATAAGTTTACATTGGATGGTGGGTGTGGTGAGAGAGAGAAAGGCAGCAGAAAAACAGTCCCACAGTGTGACATCATCTGGATTGTCTAATCATTTGATCAAGCTAAAATAAGCTTCACAGTTAGCCTGCCATGGAGCAGGCTCATCCAAGAGCATAAGTTGCCATTGTGAATAAGCGGCTCTTCAGGTTAGTCTCATTCATGGAACCGAATCTGTTGAAATCTAGCCAGGATTCTCGAAGTATGCCGTTGACCCATCCTACTGTCTCCCTTCCTCTTGTTTGTTTCAGTATCATGTCCTGTCTTGTCATTACTGTCATCATCCTCATTCTCATTTCCAATAAATAACTTTGCATCATATCAACATCTGCATTTGTGTCCATGCAGCATCTTGAGACACATTGCTAACACATCGTTTGTTGTCACAGTGTCGAATGCATTCCTTCATAAGAAACTGAGAATGTTATGCCAACAATTACCTTTCACAAAAAAGTTGGTACCCAGAAATATTGAGCTAAAATAAACTCTAACTTCATTATGTATTAAATTAGTAATAGATTGTCTCATTAAATTATAACCATAATTATTAATGGTTGTGTGAGCCAAACACTGTTGCATTCTTTTTGCACAAAACATTAGTCTGGTTCCTCTTGGTTCTGATTGCTAAATTAGACTGGAACATATTGTTATCATGTTTTGGTTTTCCAATTCAGGCGCAGACAGGCAGATTTGAAGCGCAAACATGAGTTTACTGATACATTTAAAATAAACAAAAAAACAAACAAAAAAAAACGTATAAACTGATGACTGGCAAACGGGAAAAGGAACGTAGATCGACATACATATGACAATGCGCTAACAGAGGTAAGTAGAGACACAAATATTTAAACGGTGGGCCAACAATGGGAAGCTAATCATGGAGGAGCAGAAAACAGCTGATGATAATCAGACAAACACAGGGAGACAAGGAGTGACACAGACAAGGAGGAAGTCACACCATGACTATTGTCTTTTCCTCCTGTGTGGACAAGATTATTGATTATTATTATTATTATTATTATTATTAACTATTTACTGATCTTTTCCTGTAAACATCAGTTTAAGGTTTTCCTTATGGTCATTTTTATATAAAATTATGTGTCGTTACACATTTTCTATGTCCCATTTTATACTTTTGGACATATTTTGTACAATGGTCTGGGTCTGGATTTGCATGCAGTTTGTTCTGCATCAGACATTGAGAAAGGCATAACAAGAATGCTTCTATTTATCATACCACAGTGAGAGAGAAAGAACTGATATTGCAGCAACAATGAAATCTGCAAGGTCACTTAATTGCTTCTTATTCAAGTCATCGATCCTATAAAGTAGTTTGGCTGAAAGTGCAATTTCAGAAAGCGATTGTGACAGTTAACTTTGGCTCAAACTTTGAGTCAATTTACAACTGTTTAACTTTGTCAATAGGAAATATTTATCATAAAACAAATGAACTATTATGGAAGAAATCAATATCAGTGATTCATCTATTTCCCTTTCTCCTTTATGTTTCCAGAAACAAAGATCAATGCAGATTGAAGCCGTCTTAGTTTTAAATTTCAGTTAGTTATTCACTTCATTACATGTTTAACATTCCTTATTTAGTCTCTTCAGCTATAAAAGCAAAAAGCAAAGCCAGAAAAAAGTTGATTAAATACTGTGAAGACAGTTCAAACTTTGCTGTAGACCTTGCTTCATTTCGTCTATATGCCATAATTATTCTGTGTCTGAGTACCAAGTACAAGCCCGACAGATTTACTTTAGTTTAAGGAAGCTCAGCAGGGTGTTTATGTTTGTAAATGTGTGCAGGGTTAAGACCGTGCACTAGCTTGACTGCTTTCTTTTTTCTTTTTTCACATTCTTGTCACCAAATCTCTTTATCACTTTTCTTCCTTTTTGTTTCACACACACATACTTTTATCATGGCATATTCATGTTTTTCCATCATGCTATCATTCTTTACACAACTGTATGGTACGTTATTTCCCTCTCTTTATCTCTACTTCTTGATTTTCAATCAGGCAACTCCGTGGACATACTAAGACTACACCTATATTCATCCTTGGCGATAGTAAATGTCTAATGTTTATCTTAGCTCTATGAATCCTGTCACATTTCAAACGTGGAATATTCATGGATTTGGTTCCAGAGATAAAAGGATTAAGATTTTCAACCATCTTAAAAGATTAAAGGCAGATGTCGTCTTACTACAGGAGACTCATAAATCAAGTTCAACAGCTAATGATTTAAAAACACCGGAGTGTCCTAATATATTTTCTTCATGCTATAACTCTAGACAATGAGGAGTAGCAATATTAATAAATAAAAATACTAATTTTAAACACACATGGATTGCTCACTTGTTCTTGGGGGCGACTTCAATTTTGGATTAAATGAAGAAATAGGCAGGTTCAGTACAACAGGAACTCAGCGTACCTGGTAATCCATAGATATAGTTTAACAGTACATGAGCGGTTATGGAGTTTGCGATGCCTGGCCATCGCTTCATCCCAACGACAGAAAATATACTTTTTTCTCAAATGTCCACCATTCTCATTCTAGATTGGGCTATTTCTTAGTCAGCAGTTCACTGTTGAAAGACATTTCAGACACTGAGATACATCCTATAGTTATCAGTGATCACGCTCCCGTTTCTTTAAATCTTGCTAATAGAAAAGCAACTATTCAATAAAAAAATTGGAGATTTAATACATCATTACTGAAGGATAGAGAATTTATTAAATATATTGAAAAAGAATGGGCTTCATACTTGGTATTTAATTGACCTCCCTGGTATGTCACCATCCACTCTCTGGGAAGCAGGGAAAGCTGTGATTAGAGGTAAAATAATTTTATTCTCATCAAATAAAAAGAGAACAGAAAATAAACATATTCAGGAATTAGAAGAAACTACCAAATCATTAGAAGCTTCCCTAGATAAATAGAACTTAAGCAAAATATTTAAAGCAAAATTAGAATTAAATTAAAATATTAATAAACGGACGCAGTTCTTAATCCAAAGACTTCGAATAGAAAACTTTGAACATAGTAATAAATCAGGTAGCTTCTTAGCTAATCAGTTAAAAATAAATAAAGAAAAACAACTATATCTGCAACTAAAGACCAAATTGGGAATATAATATATGACCCTGAAAAAATAAACAACACTTTCAAAGAATTTTATGAGACTTTATACACACTGGAGATAAACCCATCAAATAATGAAATTGAACAATTTCTGGACAAAATAACTCTCCCTAGACTTTCAGACAGTGAAGCAAAGGCCCTGGATTCACTGTTAACAGTGGCCGAACTACAGTACATCCTCCAATCCATGCCTAATAATAAAGCTCCAGGCTCAGATGGATTTCCAGTAGAGTTCTATAAATAATTCTGGAATATTCTGGCACCAACATTTTACAAAATGTTACTGGAAACAAAGGAAAATGGTTGACAAACATAAACTCTGCCTACATCAATCTTCTATTAAAACCAGGGAAATACCCTATGTCTCATACCAGTTATCATCCCATTTCTCTCATCAATGTTGATCTTAAAGTAATTTAAGTAAAGCTCTTGCAAGAAGAATAGAGAAAATAACACCTCTTATAATCCATCCTGATCAAGCAGGTTTTATACAAGGTAGGCTCTCTTCCCCAAATTCAAGTAGATTAATAGATTGAATAGATTATTCCTACTGTAAAAAAATCCAAACCAGTATATTATCTTTAGATGCAGAAAAAGCATTTGATAGAGTTAACTGGATATTTTTATTTGCAACCTTACATAAATTTGGGTTCAGTAATTCTTTTATAAACTGGTTAAAAATATTCTACAGCTCACCAACAGCATGTATTAGGACTACTAATCAAACATCATCAAGGTTTTTTCTTCAGAGAGGTACCAGGCAGGATGTTCACTTTCTCCCTCCCTCTTTGCTATTTATATTGAACCATTAGCAGTAGCAATCAGGCAAAATAATATGGTAAAGGTATACAATACAAAACAATAGAACATAAAATTAGTCTGTATGCAGATGACGTACTACTTTTTCTACAGCATTCACAAACCTCTCTCTCTCAGGTAATCGAAATTATAAAATCCTTTTCAAGAGTTTCAAACTATTCCATAAATTGGTTACAATCTACAGTCCTTCCAATCAACTGTTCTTTCCAGGGTCCCTTTGCTGTGCAACTCCGGTCAGGAAATATTACCTATTTAGGTATCTGAATCTCACCAAGACTGGCAGACTTATCAAAGCTAAACTACATCCCACTTTTAAAAAAAGTGGAAGATGATCTGGCTAGATGGAATCCTTTCCCATATTGGAAGAGTAACTAAAATAAAAATGATGGTTTTGCCTAGAATCAATTATTTATTCTCAATGATCCCAATCAAACCATCACCTGATTGGTTTAGATCTCTGGATTCTGAATTCTGTCTCTAAATTTCTTTGGAAAGATAAACTCCCACGTATCAGCTTAAAAACACTGCAGAAGTCCGAAGAAAAGTGAGATCTAGACCTACCAAACTTTCGTCATTATTTCTTAGCCAACAGGGTCCAAAACATATCAAGATGGTTAAAACACAATTCCTGGGTAGATGTTGAACAGACACTATGCAATAAGATAAAACTTTCAGATCTAACATTTATTAGCTCAAATGTGAAACAAAATGAATGTTTTAAAAGTATCAGTATGAGCTCCTCTCTGACAGCTTGGTAGTAATTTCCTTAAATGACAGAGACCTTACTAGTCCCATGCAGGCGTACACCCATCTGGAATAACCCGGACATCTTACAAAAAAAATTCATGATCAATTTTCCAAACTAGAGTTGTAAAGGAATTCAATACCTGGAGCACATATTTGATGGAACATACTTTATCCCATTTAATACACCGGTTACACAATACAGAATTAACAAGACTACATTCTTAGAATAGCAACAAATTAATAATCTATGTCGATTCCTGTAGGACGGATTGACGGTTCCTTACACCAGATTTCAATCACTTGCATGGGGAAACCTTAGTCAGACCTGCATGCTCGCACACACATAGGTGTGGGGACATTGGTGTGGACGGACATATTCTTGAGCTGAGGTTATCGTCATTAGTTAGTTGGCACCAGGAGCTTACCAGCAACATTAGTGTTGTTTTCATTAATCCATTTTTGTGTTTAGTGAATGTGTAATTCTTAGTTTATATTACTAGATCTGTTTTTTTAATTTTGTTCTGTTGTATTGGTGGTTTTTGTTTGTTTTGTTTTACCATTTCCTGCCGTCCAACAGAGGTGGAGGACTTGTGTGTTTTTATGTGTTCTTTGTTTACCTCCCGTTCTTGTATCCTCAGCTCACACTTTCTACCGGTCCTGTTTCTCTTCTTCATCTTCTTCCTTTCTTCCTTCTTATCTCAATTTCCTGTCCATAACTTCAAGAAATTAAACCCACAGTAATCACTTATAAATATTTTTCATACATATATATCAAGTGGAGTACTATAGCATAGCTGTAATACTCTACTTGGGAAAGTAAATCTGTTGGGCTTGTACTTGGTACTCAGACACCAATTCTGAGTAGCAAACTGCTAGACAGGACACGTAAAAAAAAAAAAAAAAAATCATTTTCTCAAGCACAGCATTACAGCTGTAATATATATCCACTTGATTTATATATGTGTGAATTTTTTTTAATGATTGCTGATTGTTAATTTCTTGAAGTTATACACATGAAAATGAGAAAATGAAAGATTAGAATGAAAGAACAGAAGTAACACAAAGAGAGGAGAGATAGGTGTGTGAATTGACGATACAAGATAGGAAGGAAACCAGGAAGAACAAAAGAAAGCAGCCCAGTCCTCCAACTCCATTGGACAGCAGAGAGGTGGGAAAAAAACAATCAGTTGCCATGAACTGTGTCTACACGTGGCAGTGACTCAAATGCAGACGTTGATAAAATTATGTTTTTTTATTACGAGGGTGGAATAATGGTTGTGATGATCTGGAGAAATAAAGGTGGAGTACGAGACAGGAGACAGCAGGAGTAGACACACCATGGAAAGAATAATGAATCGGCAAAGAAGGTGAGGAAGAGAGGATTAAAAGTAACACCGAAGGAAAGAAGGTTCAGGAGACAGATAGGACACACCTGCAGACAAAGATAGAAACACAGATGGTATGAGGAGAATGAGTGGATTGTGCAGCATGACAGGACCCCCCCGCCCCCATAAAACGGCCCGAATGGCAACGTCTGGCTGGACGGAAGTCTGACAGACGTCCCATGACGGGATGTGAGTCGGGCGGACAACCTGAATGCCGTCCTCTGGATGGACGGAAGTTTGGCAGACATCACCTGATGGGACGTGAGTCGGGCGGACGGTCCGAATGGTGTCCACTGGCTGGACTAAATACTGGCGGACGTCCCCTGGTGGGACGGGAGACGGACGGGAGATGGGCGGAATGCCCGGCGGTCCTCCCCTGAGGACCTGGAGATCCAGCTAACTGGACGGACGTCCCCTCTCAGGACAAATGTCGGGCGGACCGGGAACTGGGTGCTCGGTGGCCACCAGGCCTGACTCTGGGTGCTCTGTCAGCAGAGGCGGGTCCTCCTTGACAGTCTCTGGGTGCACTGGTAACCTCCAATTAACTGCCACAAGCCGAAGAACTGCTGCTAATCAGGACAGGAGGACTGCAGCAAAAAGCAACCTCTGGCAATGGAACGGGTTCTGTAAAAGGTGCTGGAGCTGAAACTGGAACAAGCTCTGGTTGTGGAACAGGCTCAGGCCTGAAATAGGCTCTGGTTCTGAAACTGGAACAGGCTCTGGGTCTAAGAACAAGAATACTGTCTGATATCATAAAGTGAGAAAAAAATAATATTCTGATGTCACATTGTATGAACAATAGTACTTTCTTTTTTTAATAAAGCGAGAACCTAATTAAAATCGGATGTTACATTATAAGAACAATAGTACCGTCTGATGTCATAAAGCGAGAAGCTGATAAAAATATGATTTTACATTATTAGAAAAATAGTACTTTCTGATGTCATAAAGCGAGAACCAGATAAAAATATGATGTTACATTATAAGAACAATAGTACTGTCTGATGTCATAAAGCGAGAACCTGATAAAAATCTGATGTTACATTATAAGAACAATAGTACTGTCTGATGTTATAAAGCGAGAACCAGATAAAAATATGATGTTACATTATAAGAACAATAGTACTGTCTGATGTCATAAAGCGAGAACCTGATAAAAATCTGATGTTACATTATAAGAACAATAGTACTTTCTGATGTCATAAAGCGAGAACCAGATAAAAATATGATGTTACATTATAAGAACAATAGTACTGTCTGATGTCATAAAGCGAGAACCAGATAAAAATATGATGTTACATTATAAGAACAATAGTACTGTCTGATGTCATAAAGCGAGAACCAGATAAAAATATGATGTTACATTATAAGAACAATAGTACTGTCTGATGTCATAAAGGGAGAACCTGATAAAAATATGATGTTACATTATAAGAACAATAGTACTGTCTGATGTCATAAAGCGAGAACCAGATAAAAATCTGATGTTACATTAATAGAACTATAGTACTGTCTGATGTCATAAAGCGAGAACCTGATAAAAATCTGATGTTACATTATAAGAACAATAGTACTGTCTGATGTCATAAAGCGAGAACCAGATAAAAATATGATGTTACATTATAAGAACAATAGTACTGTCTGATGTCATAAAGCGAGAACCAGATAAAAATATGATGTTACATTATAAGAACAATAGTACTGTCTGATGTCATAAAGCGAGAACCAGATAAAAATATGATGTTACATTATAAGAACAATAGTACTGTCTGATGTCATAAAGCGAGAACCAGATAAAAATATGATGTTACATTATAAGAACAATAGTACTGTCTGATGTCATAAAGCGAGAACCAGATAAAAATATGATGTTACATTATAAGAACAATAGTACTGTCTGATGTCATAAAGCGAGAACCAGATAAAAATATGATGTTACATTATAAGAACAATAGTACTGTCTGATGTCATAAAGCGAGAACCTGATAAAAATATGATGTTACATTATAAGAACAATAGTACTGTCTGATGTCATAAAGCGAGAACCTGATAAAAATCTGATGTTACATTATAAGAACAATAGTACTGTCTGATGTCATAAAGCGAGAACCAGATAAAAATATGATGTTACATTATAAGAACAATAGTACTGTCTGATGTCATAAAGCGAGAACCAGATAAAAATATGATGTTACATTATAAGAACAATAGTACTGTCTGATGTCATAAAGCGAGAACCAGATAAAAATATGATGTTACATTATAAGAACAATAGTACTGTCTGATGTCATAAAGCGAGAACCAGATAAAAATATGATGTTACATTATAAGAACAATAGTACTGTCTGATGTCATAAAGCGAGAACCAGATAAAAATATGATGTTACATTATAAGAACAATAGTACTGTCTGATGTCATAAAGCGAGAACCTGATAAAAATCTGATGTTACATTATAAGAACAATAGTACTGTCTGATGTTATAAAGCGAGAACCAGATAAAAATATGATGTTACATTATTAGAACAATAGTACTGTCTGATGTCATAAAGCGAGAACCAGATAAAAATATGATGTTACATTATAAGAACAATAGTACTGTCTGATGTCATAAAGCGAGAACCAGATAAAAATATGATGTTACATTATTAGAACAATAGTACTGTCTGATGTCATAAAGCGAGAACCAGATAAAAATATGATGTTACATTATAAGAACAATAGTACTGTCTGATGTCATAAAGCGAGAACCAGATAAAAATCTGATGTTACATTATAAGAACAATAGTACTGTCTGATGTCATAAAGCGAGAACCAGATAAAAATATGATGTTACATTATAAGAACAATAGTACTGTCTGATGTCATAAAGCGAGAACCAGATAAAAATATGATGTTACATTATAAGAACAAATAGTAATGTCTGATCTTATAAAAAAAAAGCCATGATGAAACCAGATAAAAATATGATTGTTTACATTATAGGAACAATAGTACTGTCTGCATGTCATGTAAAGCCGACGGAACCCGATAAAAATATGATGTTAAACATTCATTATTACAATACTCTAACTGTCTGATGTCATTTAAAGCGAGAGGAAGAACCAGACTAAACATATGATGTTACATTATAAGAACCAAATAGTACTGTCTGATTGTCATCAAGCGAGAGAGAGAACAGATAAAAATATTGATGTTCAAATTATTAGGAACAATAACGTACTTTCCTGATTTCTTTTAAGCGAGAAGAACCTGTAAAATATTGATGTTACATTTAATAGTACCCTATTGTATTGATCCTCGATGTCCATTAATGCGAAGAACCTGTATAAAAAATATAGATCGTTACATTATTAGAAAATAGTACTTCTGATGTATATAAAGCGAGAACATGATATAAAAAATTACTCGATGTTACATTATAAGAAACAATAGTACTGTCTGTGTAAATTAAAGACGTGAAACCTGATAAAAAATAAGAAGTTACATTATAAGAACTATAGTACTGTCTGATGTCATTAAAGCGAGAATCTGAATAAATTATGATTGTATCATTTTATAGAACAATAGTACTGTCTGTTCGTTTATAAAGCGGAGAAACCGATAAAAATATGATGTTACTTTAATAAGAACAACTAAGTACTGTCTGATGTCCATAAAGCGGAGAACCTGATAAAAATATGATGTTTACATTTATTATTGTACAAATTGTCTACCTTTCATCCGATCATTATAAAGCTAAGACACCAGATTAAAAAATATGATGTTTCTATTAATAGAATCTATTGTACTTTCTGATGTCAATTAAAGCTGAGAACCTGATAAAAAATATGTGTTACATTATAAGAACCAATCAGTACTGTCTGATGTCATAAAGCAGAGAACCAGATAAAAAGACTCGATGTATCATATTAGAACTTAATAGTTTCTTTCTGATGTCATAAAGCGAGCAACCTGAATAAAAAATCTGCTGTTTCATTAGTTAGGAACATATACTGTCTGATGTCATTTAAAGCGAGAACCAGTTAAAAATATGATGATACATTATAAGAACAAATAGTACCTGTATGATGTCATAAGCCGAGGAAAGATCCAGATAAAAAAAATATGGACCTCTGGTTTCATTTTAGTAAAACAATAGTACTGTCTGAATGTCCATAAAGCGAGAAAAACCAGGATAAAAATATGTTGTTTACATTATTAGTAACAATTAGTAAACTTTCTGACTTTCATAAAGCGAGAACCCTGTTTAAAAATATGAATGTTTCATTAATAGTACTATTAGTATCTGTCTGATGTTCATCTCTCATCTCCCCCGCCACGCCAAGGAAACCAGATAAACCTAATTGATGTTACACTTTATAAGAACTATAGTACTGTCTGATGTCACATTTATAGCGAGAGACAACCTGATAAAATTATGATGCTTAACATTATAGAAAAAAAATTAGTACTGTCTGATGTCATAAAGCGAGAACCAGATAAAAATATGATGTTACATTATAAGAACAATAGTACTGTCTGATGTCATAAAGCGAGAACCTGATAAAAATCTGATGTTACATTATAAGAACAATAGTACTGTCTGATGTCATAAAGCGAGAACCAGATAAAAATATGATGTTACATTATAAGAACAATAGTACTGTCTGATGTCATAAAGCGAGAACCAGATAAAAATATGATGTTACATTATAAGAACAATAGTACTGTCTGATGTCATAAAGCGAGAACCTGATAAAAATCTGATGTTACATTATAAGAACAATAGTACTGTCTGATGTCATAAAGCGAGAACCAGATAAAAATATGATGTTACATTATAAGAACAATAGTACTGTCTGATGTTATAAAGCGAGAACCAGATAAAAATATGATGTTACATTATAAGAACAATAGTACTGTCTGATGTCATAAAGGGAGAACCTGATAAAAATCTGATGTTACATTATAAGAACAATAGTACTGTCTGATGTCATAAAGCGAGAACCTGATAAAAATATGATGTTACATTATAAGAACAATAGTACTGTCTGATGTCATAAAGCGAGAACCTGATAAAAATATGATGTTACATTATAAGAACAATAGTACTGTCTGATGTCATAAAGCGAGAACCTGATAAAAATATGATGTTACATTATAAGAACAATAGTACTGTCTGATGTCATAAAGCGAGAACCTGATAAAAATATGATGTTACATTATAAGAACAATAGTACTGTCTGATGTCATAAAGCGAGAACCAGATAAAAATATGATGTTACATTATAAGAACAATAGTACTGTCTGATGTTATAAAGCGAACCAGATAAAAATATGATGTTACATTATAAGAACAATAGTACTGTCTGATGTTATAAAGCGAGTACCAGATAAAAATATGATGTTACATTAAAAGAACAAAGTACTGTTGATGTCATAAAGCGAGGAACCAGATAAAAATATGATGTTAAATTATAAGAACAATAGTACTGTCTGATGTCATAAAGCGAGAACCTGATAAAAATCTGATGTTACATTATTAGAACAATAGTACTGTCTGATGTCATAAAGCGAGAACCTGATAAAAATATGATGTTACATTATAAGAACAATAGTACTGTCTGATGTCATAAAGCGAGAACCTGATAAAAATATGATGTTACATTATTAGAACAATAGTACTGTCTGATGTCATAAAGCGAGAACCAGATAAAAATATGATGTTACATTATAAGAACAATAGTACTGTCTGATGTCATAAAGCGAGAACCTGATAAAAATATGATGTTACATTATAAGAACAATAGTACCTTCTGATGTCATAAAGCGAGAACCTGATAAAAATCTGATGTTACATTATAAGAACAATAGTACTGTCTGATGTCATAAAGCGAGAACCTGATAAAAATATGATGTTACAATATTAGAACAATAGTACTGTCTGATGTTATAAGCGAGAACCTGATAAAAATATGATGTTACATTATAAGAACAATAGTACTGTCTGATGTTATAAAGCGAGAACCTGATAAAATTGATGTTACATTATAAGAACAATAGTACTGTCTGATGTATAAAGCGAGAACCAGATAAAAATATGATGTTACATTATAAGAACAATAGTACTGTCTTATGTCATAAAGCGAGAACCAGATAAAAATATGATGTTACATTATAAGAACAATAGTACTGTCTGATGTCATAAAGCGAGAACCAGATAAAAATATGATGTTACATTATAAGAACAATAGTACTGTCTGATGTTATAAAGCGAGAACCAGATAAAAATATGATGTTACATTATAAGAACAATAGTACTGTCTGATGTCATAAAGCGAGAACCAGATAAAAATATGATGTTACATTATAAGAACAATAGTACTGTCTGATGTCATAAAGCGAGAACCAGATAAAAATCTGATGTTACATTATAAGAACAATAGTACTTTCTGATGTCATAAAGCGAGAACCAGATAAAAATCTGATGTTACATTATAAGAACAATAGTACTGTCTGATGTCATAAAGCGAGAACCAGATAAAAATATGATGTTACATTATAAGAACAATAGTACTGTCTGATGTCATAAAGCGAGAACCAGATAAAAATCTGATGTTACATTATAAGAACAATAGTACTGTCTGATGTTATAAAGCGAGAACCAGATAAAAATCTGATGTTACATTATAAGAACAATAGTACTGTCTGATGTTATAAAGCGAGAACAGATAAATATGATGTTACATTATAAGAACAATAGTACTGTCTGATGTTATAAAGCGAGAACCAGATAAAAATATGATGTTACATTATAAGAACAATAGTACTGTCTGATGTCATAAAGCGAGAACCTGATAAAAATCTGATGTTACATTATAAGAACAATAGTACTGTCTGATGTCATAAAGCGAGAACCAGATAAAAATATGATGTTACATTATAAGAACAATAGTACTGTCTGATGTCATAAAGCGAGAACCAGATAAAAATATGATGTTACATTATAAGAACAATAGTACTGTCTGATGTCATAAAGCGAGAACCTGATAAAAATATGATGTTACATTATTAGAACAATAGTACTGTCTGATGTCATAAAGCGAGAACCAGATAAAAATCTGATGTTACATTATAAGAACAATAGTACTGTCTGATGTCATAAAGCGAGAACCAGATAAAAATATGATGTTACATTATAAGAACAATAGTACTGTCTGATGTCATAAAGCGAGAACCAGATAAAAATATGATGTTACATTATAAGAACAATAGTACTGTCTGATGTCATAAAGCGAGAACCAGATAAAAATATGATGTTACATTATAAGAACAATAGTACTGTCTGATGTCATAAAGCGAGAACCAGATAAAAATATGATGTTACAATATTAGAACAATAGTACTGTCTGATGTCATAAAGCGAGAACCAGAAAAAATATCAAATATGATGTTACATTAGAAATGTTCAGAAATGTTATAAAGCGAGAACCAGATAAAAATATGATGTTACATTATAAGAACAATAGTACTGTCTGATGTTATAAAGCGAGAACCAGATAAAAATATGATGTTACATTATTAAAACAATAGTACTGTCTGATGTCATAAAGCGAGAACCTGATAAAAATCTGATGTTACATTATAACAACAATAGTACTGTCTGATGTTATAAAGCGAGAATCTGATAAAAATATGATGTTACATTATAAGAACAATAGTACTGTCTGATGTCATAAAGCGAGAACCAGATAAAAATATGATGTTACATTATAAGAACAATAGTACTGTCTGATGTCATAAAGCGAGAACCAGATAAAAATATGATGTTACATTATAAGAACAATAGTACTGTCTGATGTCATAAAGCGAGAACCAGATAAAAATATGATGTTACATTATAAGAACAATAGTACTGTCTGATGTCATAAAGCGAGAACCAGATAAAAATATGATGTTACATTATAAGAACAATAGTACTGTCTGATGTTATAAAGCGAGAACCTGATAAAAATATGATGTTACAATATTAGAACAATAGTACTGTCTGATGTCATAAAGCGAGAACCTGATAAAAATCTGATGTTACATTATAAGAACAGTAGTACTGTCTGATGTTATAAAGCGAGAACCTTATAAAAATCTGATGTTACATTATTAGAACTATAGTACTGTCTGATGTCATAAAGCGAGAACCAGATACAAATATGATGTTACATTATAAGAACAATAGTACTGTCTGATATCATAAAGCGAGAACCAGATAAAAATATGATGTTACATATAAGAACAATAGTACTGTCTGATGTCATAAAGCGAGAACCTGATAAAAATCTGATGTTACATTATAAGAACAATAGTACTGTCTGATGTTATAAAGCGAGAATCTGATAAAAATATGATGTTACATTATTAAAACAATAGTACTGTCTGATGTCATAAAGCGAGAACCAGATAAAAATATGATGTTACATTATAAGAACAATAGTACTGTCTGATGTCATAAAGCGAGAACCTTATAAAAATCTGATGTTACATTATAAGAACAATAGTACTGTCTGATGTCATAAAGCGAGAACCTGATAAAAATCTGATGTTACATTATAAGAACAATAGTACTGTCTGATGTCATAAAGCGAGAACCAGATAAAAATATGATGTTACATTATAAGAACAATAGTACTGTCTGATGTCATAAAGCGAGAACCAGATAAAAATATGATGTTACATTATAAGAACAATAGTACTGTCTGATGTCATAAAGCGAGAACCAGATAAAAATATGATGTTACATTATAAGAACAATAGTACTGTCTGATGTCATAAAGCGAGAACCTGATAAAAATATGATGTTACATTATAAGAACAATAGTACTGTCTGATGTCATAAAGCGAGAACCAGATAAAAATATGATGTTACATTATAAGAACAATAGTACTGTCTGATGTCATAAAGCGAGAACCTGATAAAAATATGATGTTACATTATAAGAACAATAGTACTGTCTGATGTTATAAAGCGAGAACCTGATAAAAATATGATGTTACATTATTAGAACAATAGTACTGTCTGATGTCATAAAGCGAGAACCTGATAAAAATCTGATGTTACATTATAAGAACAATAGTACTGTCTGATGTTATAAAGCGAGAACCTGATAAAAATCTGATGTTACATTATTAGAACAATAGTACTGTCTGATGTCATAAAGCGAGAACCTGATAAAAATATGATGTTACATTATAAGAACAATAGTACTGTCTGATGTTATAAAGCGAGAACCAGATAAAAATATGATGTTACATTATTAGAACAATAGTACTGTCTGATGTCATAAAGCGAGAACCAGATAAAAATATGATGTTACATTATAAGAACAATAGTACTGTCTGATGTTATAAAGCGAGAACCAGATAAAAATATGATGTTACATTATAAGAACAATAGTACTGTCTGATGTCATAAAGCGAGAACCAGATAAAAATATGATGTTACATTATAAGAACAATAGTACTGTCTGATGTCATAAAGCGAGAACCAGATAAAAATATGATGTTACATTATAAGAACAATAGTACTGTCTGATGTCATAAAGCGAGAACCTGATAAAAATATGATGTTACATTATAAGAACAATAGTACTGTCTGATGTCATAAAGCGAGAACCTGATAAAAATATGATGTTACATTATAAGAACAATAGTACTGTCTGATGTCATAAAGCGGAAACCAGATAAAAATATGATGTTACATTATAAGAACAATAGTACTGTCTGATGTCATAAAGCGAGAACCTGATAAAAATCTGATGTTACATTATAAGAACAATAGTACTGTCTGATGTCATAAAGCGAGAACCTGATAAAAATCTGATGTTACATTATTAGAACAATAGTACTGTCTGATGTTATAAAGCGAGAACCTGATAAAAATATGATGTTACATTATTAGAACAATAGTACTGTCTGATGTCATAAAGCGAGAACCTGATAAAAATCTGATGTTACATTATAAGAACAATAGTACTGTCTGATGTCATAAAGCGAGAACCTGATAAAAATCTGATGTTACATTATAAGAACAATAGTACTGTCTGATGTCATAAAGCGAGAACCTGATAAAAATATGATGTTACATTATTAGAACAATAGTACTGTCTGATGTTATAAAGCGAGAACCAGATAAAAATATGATGTTACATTATAAGAACAATAGTACTGTCTGATGTTATAAAGCGAGAACCAGATAAAAATATGATGTTACATTATAAGAACAATAGTACTGTCTGATGTCATAAAGCGAGAACCAGATAAAAATCTGATGTTACATTATTAGAACAATAGTACTGTCTGATGTTATAAAGCGAGAACCAGATAAAAATCTGATGTTACATTATAAGAACAATAGTACTGTCTGATGTTATAAAGCGAGAACCTGATAAAAATATGATGTTACATTATTAGAACAATAGTACTGTCTGATGTCATAAAGCGAGAACCAGATAAAAATATGATGTTACATTATAAGAACAGTAGTACTGTCTGATGTCATAAAGCGAGAAGCTGATATAAAATCTGCTGTTACATTATACAATTCTGTACCACTAGTCGTACTAGTGACATCACAAATTTCTACTAGTCAGCATTTCGTGTTTCATTAGTAACACTAGTAGCCCACATGTGTCAACTAGTGCACACTACTACCTCACTAGTACAATGTAGCTGTCCTACTAGTATGCCAAAGTTGTCCTGCTAGTGTGCAGAAATGCCTAACATGTTACAGAAATTTCCTTCTAGTTGTGTGTAGTCAAGCACTTGTAGTGTGTAAGTGCATACTAGTTGTGTGCTAGTTGCGAACTAGTGATGCACAGATGCGCACTAGTACAGCCATAGCCTTTACATGTGAGGCTCAGAAGCTCACTAGTGAGACACATTTTCTTCTACTAGTTACACTAGTAAAACACAAAACTGTGGCACTAGTCACACTATTGAGCATTTTTGATGCAAAATCCTCCACCAGTGCTACTAGTGAATATCTTGCCACCTACTAGTGGTACTAGTAAGATCAAAAAGTCTCACTAGTGCTACTAGTAGACCTATTTGTTTTTACTAGTGGTACTAGTAAAACCATAATAGTCTCACTTGTGCTACTAGTGGACAGTCTAGCCTTTACTAGTTAACAAGTCCGTTGCAACATGCCGCCACTAGTGTCACTAGTATGACTATTGGACTGCATGCAAATGAAGGAGGTGGGACATGGATTGTGATTGGTGGATGTTCAAACTGTATGCTTAGAGTCTTAAAGGGGCAACTCTGTATACTAAAGTGTTAGCAGCAGTCATACTGGAAGATGTTACAACTTTTTTTGCTAACTTACCCTTACGAAACAAAAATATATTGCAGTACACTGTGATTTATATTTAAATGCATTTGGAATTATATTTCAATTTATGAGAAACTTCCACATATAATAAATAATATATAGCAGTATATGGACTAACAAGCTATTAAAATGTACTGAATCATAGATTTCAAAATACATTGCTGTGCACACAAACGATTACATAATATCTATTTTTATTAAGAGAAAATATTTGTAGTAGATGAGCAAGCTCAAGATTATATTTTCATGAACAACATATGAGCGTTTATTTAATCGTTTTTGAAAAATATAGTTGTGATAAAAATAAAAGCTCCATAACAAAATAAATGCACTTAAAACTCAAAACTATGCCATAGCCTCTAAGCTTAGTGCCACTATGTGCCCACTAGTGCCCTCAAAACTTAGAGCCACTAGTTCTACTAGTGGCCGTTAAGTGCAGACTAGTGCTACTAGTGGCATCAACATGCCCACTAGTGCTACTAGTAGCCACTACGTTCCCACTAGTGTTACTAGTGGCCTCAACATGCCCACTAGTGCTACTAGTGGCCACTATGTTCCCACTAGTGTTACTAGTGGCCTCATCATGCCCACTAGTGCTACTAGTGGCCTTTAAAGGCCCACTAGTGCTACTAGTGGCCACTATGTTCCCACTAGTGCTACTAGTGGCCTCATCATGCCCACTAGTGCTACTAGTGGCCTTTAAATGCCTACTAGTGCTACTAGTACCCTCTATGTGCTGACTAGTGCTACTAGTGGTCTCCAAACTCTTAAGCAAAGAAGAAGAGCGGGAGTCGAGTCGGCACGAGTTGCGTCGGATTGTGGATTAAGGAGCATCTAATCGAGGCCCGGTGCATCGGGGGGACAATACCTACAAATGGGTGGCTGGTTGAAACATTTAATGTTGGCAGGTGAGTACAGCAAATACTTTTGAATGTTGTCATGCAATGTAACAGGAATGATAGAGTTTCGGTATTAGCATAGTACCGCTAGCTGTTAGCTCCGGGACAGTGATGAGCTAGCTACATTTTCTAATTAAGTGGGTCTCTTTGGCGGCTGTAAGATAGTTAACGGCCTTTACTTTTTCATTCGATATTAAATGATAACTTAATGATGCTTAAATAACTATATAACGGCCATCGTTTGGCAATGATTCAAATTGGAAGCCGTTAGCTTGCTATCCACATCAAGCTATTATTATTAGCTAGGTTCCTAACTGCTTTTATTCAAATTAAGCTAGAGTCACATAACTAAATTGATATGGGTATTTAAAAAGTAATACATTTTAACGTGTAAGTTAGGTGTACATTTATTTAGGTGCTTTTTGAAGTAGAAAACGTTCTAACAAAAAGCTTGACCTGTAATTTTTCTAAGGCTAAGGTTTTGATGTTATAATTATTTACCATCTATTAGTACACTAAATATTTTTTAGCTACGTAATTTTTTATCAGTACTACCAGCTGACAAACGGACTTAAATTGGCTAGAAAAAATAGGCCTCAGAGCGCCCCAGTGAAAAAAGTTTTCTTTAGAAAATGTCCTGTTCACTTGCAGTTTTTTTTCGCTTTATTAATCCGTGAATAGTGACTCTTATTCGGAGGTGGATAGTTTAATTTACCTGAGTTTATTTTTAAAGGATAAAAAACAAATAATAAAAAAACAAATGGTAAAGTATTTTTTTATTCTTTTTTTACTATATTACTTGTGTAATATAATGAAGCATGCTAATCCCACATGAGTACAATTTCTGGATGCTTTTCACATTGCCAGTAGCTTCACAGAATGAAAAACAAATGTATTTTAACCCAAAATAAACCAGACAGATTTACACTTTATTACTAAAGGAAAGCTCCTGTTTCTACATATAGTTTTTATTGTAATCTGTATGATGAGCTTTTTATTTCCATTTGAGGTCAAGTGAATACAGTAAACGTCATGAATGGTCACAGGAAGTACATTTTACCTTGTAAGATATATTAATACATTACCTACTTTATTGGTTTTATTTATTTCCTCTGCTTTGTAATTTGTTTTGTTTTACTCTATTAAATACCTGAATTTCCTAAGAATTTCATGCTTAGGTCTGTCTGATGACATTTTAAAATCAGATGTTACTGAGTACGCAAGCATCTTTTCTACCAAAACCTTTTTCACTCTTAAGTAGGATTTGATAAGTAAAGGTACTGCTACTATTACTTGAGTGCAACTTTAGTGTACTCTACCCCTCTCTGTTCATATTCTCCATCCAGGTAAAGAATTATTAGCAACACTGTTTTTGTCATTGTAAATACAGAAGCATTACCAAAACATGTTATGGCTTGTTTCAGTGAAGTTTATATAAAGCATGTACTCCATCACATTATCATGTAAACCTTATTACGTTTCTTTTGAGGAATCCAGTCCAACGTGAAAACACATGACGTCGTCACACACTTGGCTGCCTCTAGGAGGCGCTGAGGGAGTGCTGCTTTTTCGACCCGAACAATAACTAATAAGTGATTTTACAGGCATATAGAGGCAAACACGGTGAAAAGGTCAGGGCTCTTTATACTGACCAGGACATTGCTGGATCATGTATGAGAAAGAATTTTTGCAGCTCTATACATTTATTTGCTGTTAAACTTCTTTATAGTCCCTTTAAGTAAGCTTATAAAAACTGAGGGAAAAACACTTCAAAGTAAATTATTTTATGCAAAAAAAAGCATTAACTGGACTTTGAAATTTAAGTTTTTCATAGCGTTGGTTGTTTAGACACACAAATGGGTGCTGTAAGGTGGACTAGGCGCTAGTCTAAATGCACCATTAGAATGTGGTAGTCTCCTTATATTTGGTATTATTTGTCTGTGTATTAGAAGAAATCCACAGATGTTCTATAGGTTTTGGTGTAAAGATTTTGCTTTCCAAAAAAATGGCCAAGGTGTATTTAGTAATTTACATATCATGCTTTTTACATCTTGTTTGAAATCCTATTGAATTGTGCTATATTTTTCAGAAATTCCCTCACTACTGGCACCTGTGAAGACTCCTGTTTCAAATAACGTCACAGAAATCTCAAGCCATGAAGGTGAATGACAATATGAGGCCAGTTTTGCACTACCATTTCCACCCAATTCTCTGACACAAACAGCAATAAGTATATTTTTGTAATAAGTTATTTTCGAAAAAGAATAAAACATTATGTGATTACTTTTTTGTGTTTCCATCTTGAAATGCTAAAGGTCCACTGCCTGGGGTTGGGGGCCAACAAGGTTCATCCATTGGCAGAGAGACGTCAGCCTTTGACCCCACAAAGCTTAAATCTTTAATCGGTAAGACTACAACGTATAACCACAGTACTATTTGACAAAAGAAAGTGTATACAGGAGAATCACCAGGGCTGCACATAACTTTCCTACTGTACAATTGTCTATAAGCCCCTTCCTAATTTCTTCCTTGGTTCCTTGAGAAGCCACTTGTAATTTCACACTCAAAAATGTATGTGTATGTGACCGATATGGTCAAAAACTGATGTTCTTTGATACAAGGGGTGCAAAAAAACCAGAAACCCAAAGAACAGAGCCCGACAACCCAAGCTGTAGAGCAGAACAGTTTATTTTTATAATGGTCCAGTCACCAATGGCAGAGTAAAAAAAAAAGGAACAAAACTTAAAGTCCGGGTATTGACAATAACACATAGATGAGGTGGGATTTATGTCCGGATCCATCTACTAATCTGGGTTGTTCTCTACAAGCCTTATGACAAGTTCTTCTCACCAAAAAGACCCACGACACACTTCACCTCCATTCCATGGCAGCTCCATAACGCGCTCCTCTCCTGCATCGGCTGACAAGTGAACAGCTTATCTTGACGCCCTCAGGTCTTCGACATCAACATGCTACGCCCCTCTTCAGCCAAAGTCTGCTGAAAAACAAGATGCAGGCACCAATATCCGCGCACCCACAATTCATACATAGCGCAAATCTTGCGCTGGTCCTTGCTTTAGTAGAGTAGAGTGCGCCATCGCTTGTGGTGTTCTGGCCAGTGGATTCTCTCCTTGGCGTCCTGCCTCGCTCCTCTTATGTGCAGCCTACACCTGCCACAAATCAGTTGATTGCTGCGTTCCTGTTCCTAACTCATCTGGATAAGTTCAGTTTTGGGGTTCAGAGGAAAAACAAATAAAAAAAAAACCCCACAGCAAATCCAAAAACAAATCATGCATAATAAATACAAAAATGTACAATTTTCTCACGGTGTAAGCTAACCCATTGAGGAACAAGTAAAGGGCATACAAGTGAAAAATTACTGGTGTAGCTAATCTTGCTTTTTTTGCAATATTTTGTGGTTAAAGTTCTGGATGTCTGTATGTTCTTTTTCAGATGCAGTTGTTGAGCAACATCCGAGGTCAAAGATTCCAGATAAATGGCTGGCCATAGACAGAACGAAAGAATATGCTAGCTAAGACATCAGGATAAGAAGTCTTCTATTGAAAATTATAAACTGACAAAATCAGACTCATCCTAGCAGGCATTTTTTTTCTCTTTTTTTCACTGAGGAATCGTCCTCATTTACAACAAAATCTTTTGGGACTAAAGACTTTTTATTTGATTGAAAAAGACATTTGGCTTTTTGGGAAATCTCTATTTTTATATTCAATTTTTTTTCTTTTACAATGACTGTTTCCATCTTTTGGATCACATGACAACTAACAATGTTTCATGCAGTTTGTGGTGTCCTTTGACTGTAAGAGAATTATACTGATGTTAGGCAGTAAATTGTGTGTGTGTGTATATATTTTAGTAACTTTTTACTTGTATTTACAACACATATTCCATTATAAAATTTTGTATAATTTAAGGTATATTTCTATATCTTAAATAAATGAAAGTCTAACTTAACATTTTTTTAATAATTGTACTCTTTTCATATACTGCAAAATATAATTTGCACAAATAATGTCATACAAAATATAAGTGAAAATGTAACAATATATGATTACACATAAAATATATCGTCATATAATATATTGAGAAGTAGACTTGTGTAATGGTAATCAGAACTATTTTTTTCAGATGGACCCGTTAAATAGCCCATGTGGCATCCTAGACAATTTAGTTGCTGTTCAATATATCCAGAATTATTTATGTAATAGTGTGTCGTTCCCTCATGGCCCCTCATTTCTTCTTTTTCTGGTTAATAAAAGTATACTCTTGTCATTTGTAGTGCTATATTCTCCTGTTTTCTAAAGATGTCAATTAGAGAAAATAAGACGGCTAATTGTTACCAGCTTTATTTGTCATTTTGCAATCAAGCAAACGTAGTGGGATGGCAACATGGCCTGGCTGTATACAGTACCTGCTAATGTTAGCTTAGTAGTAGTGCTAGTGGCCATTTTTGGGCCAGTAGTAGTACTTTTGGGCATTTAAAGGCCACCAGTAGCACTAGTGGGAGCATAGTGGCCACCAGTAGCACTAGTGGGAGCATAGTGGCCACCAGTAGCACTAGTGGGAGCATAGTGGCCACCAGTAGCACTAGTGGGAGCATAGTGGCCACCAGTAGCACTAGTGGGAGCATAGTGGCCACCAGTAGCACTAGTGGGAGCATAGTGGCCACCAGTAGCACTAGTGGGAGCATAGTGGCCACCAGTAGCACTAGTGGGAGCATAGTGGCCACCAGTAGCACTAGTGGGAGCATAGTGGCCACCAGTAGCACTAGAGGGAGCATAGTGGCCACCAGTAGCACTAGTAGGCACGTTGAGGCCACTAGTAGCACCAGTGTGCATTTTAAGGCCACTAGTAGCACCAGTGTGCATTTTAAGGCCACTAGTAGCACCAGTGTGCATTTTAAGGCCACTAGTGCTGCTAGTGGGTACCGAAATCAAACAAGTTTCCAAAGGATTGTTTTAAGTCTTTAGGACAGTGAATAATTATGAAACCTAGGCGTACACTTGAACCTGAATGTCAGATTCATTGTATAATCAACAAATAACCATTGTAGGTTATGTAAAAAGGTAAGACTGCCAGTTGTAATTTCATTTTTCTCTTTCCCAAACAGCACTAGCGGATATTTGATATAGCGACTTGAACTTCTCCATGATGAGAAAGTGATGCCTGTGACATAAACATTAATTATATTCCACTCTGAGATATATTAGATTGACTTAATTATCTTTATAATATATATATAATAGTTATTTTTAATGATATTATTAATTATCAATATTGTTAACAACAACAGTGAAAGTTGATCAGGCGTTATAGGCTTAAATCTTGTCCGGGTGTTGATTCTTTCTGAAGAGCCAATAGGAAAAATCTTCAGTGCATGTTTTTCACACCCCCTCATTAGCATTTTTTCAAATTAATTCCACTAGTGCTACTAGTGGACACTTTAGCCCTCACTAGTAGCACTCATAAGATCCTAAATACGCTACTAGTGCTACTAGTGGTTTCTCTTGCCCTTACAAGTAGTACCAGTGGTATCAAAAAAGTACAGTTGTAGTACTAGTGGGTTGTGTTTAACATTACAAGTACTACTAGTAAGGCCCAAAATGTTCACTAGTACTACCTGTGTTCATTTTGGCTTTCACTAGTACTATTAGTGTGCATTCTCACTGTTACTAGTAGTACTAGTAAGGGAAACACACCCCACTAGTAGTACTAGTGGACATTTTGTATCTTAAAGTAGCACTAGTGAGGTCAAAAATGCCGTACTAGTGCTACTAGTGGGCATTTTGGCAATACTAGTAGGGTCCAGGAGGCTACTAGTGCGTGGCACATAGCTACTAGTTAGGTCTAGTAGTGTCACTAGTGCTGCACAGAAGTTTACTAGTAAGGGTTGATTGCATACTAGTAGGCCAAAAGTGGCACTAGTAGTGGAAAAAATGTTACAAGGAAGACACAGTCGTTATACTAGTGCACCCTTACTTACTAGTGAGGACAAAGTGTGTACCAGTACATGGACCTAAAGTTTGATATCAAAGATATGTAATAAATGCTCAAACGGCTTTCCATATACACATCATATTAATAGCACTAAGAAATAGTTAAAGTAGCATCTAATAGCAAGTCCAAAGCAAAATGAAACTCTTGTACAATTCAAATAGTGTATTATACAGACAATGTTGTAAAAGACAAATCACCTTTGCTCCGACTGCTAGATTTCACATTGGCCTGGACACACGCTTGCCTGCTGATGATTGGATCAGTCTGACAGGCTATTTCTCTGGTTGCTTTAGGCTGAAAACATTAGTAATAATAAGAAATCATTTTAAGGAAGGAAATACTTTTATTTGTATAGTGGTATAGTAAAACTAATTTCTGCCGTGTAGATTATTTTGTTTTATATTGGAGTACTAAAGTAGATGATGAAGGCTTGAAGCTTGTGGGCTAAGACACGTGTCTATTGTAGATCTATTAAACAGGTTTTCTGCTAAATATTATGTTACATGACATGTGGAGTATTGGGGTAATATGTTTTCATGTTTTAGGATTTACTTGGATTTTTACTATTTGTATTTACCTGTTTTTGGCTTTGCTTTTGTGTTCAGTTTCACACTGCAGTGAGCAGTGACTGCAAAATACACAGGATAAAATACTAATCCTGACGTTATAGGTTTCTTACTTTTAATATGTTGAAAAGTTAGCTACATAGCTTCAGGAGATGGTACTTTAGCCTACTGTAACCACGGAGACTATAGAGTTGAAGGTTTTATTTTAATAACATTGTTCAACACAACTACGTGGACGTGATAAAAACAAACGCCAGTCACACTCATCTCCTGATCGTGTTAACTTAAACATTATTCGGACTCTCCACTAGCTAACAGACTGATCAACAAAACCGTGAGCAGACTGCGCTAAACTCAGCATTACAGCGCTGACTTGTTCCGCAGGGGGATGTTGAAGCCGGTCTAGAGGCGCAGTCAGCGCCCACAGCCCTGGAGCTGGAACAGGGCTGTTTTGGCGCTGAAAAGGCGCCTTTGGTGCATACAACATTCATTGTTATTAGCGATGTTGTGAGCACGGCACCGGGTCTCCTACACAGAGCCCCTACAAATATGTTTTATTAGATATGCGCGATTTACGTGGATGACCTTTTTCAAGATCAACACAGCATTTTCCGCCAAAAGGTGACAAGTCTACAGCTCTTTACCAAATGTTTCTAACACTGCAGCTACAAAGATTGCTATTATAAGCGCCAAAGCATCATTATTAGTTGTTTTAGTCATTATTTTTCCTCACTCACCTCAGATTGGCGCTTGAAATCTCCGGGTTCGCTGGGCAGCAGTGCCGGTAACTCCTTCCTTAGTTGTGGAAGACCAAGGGTGGGGACAGCCTAGCTCTTCAAAAGGAGCTTCTTAGTTAAACCTAGCTCAAACTCCATCAAGTTGGTGAAGAAATCACGGGTGAAATGTTTTTTGCAAACACCAGCATTAGGCGGGAGCTCACAGCTTTCCCCCAGGCCAATTACACGTAACCACTGGCACCTAAAGTCTAATTGCTGTTGAAAGTAATGTAACCCTACAGTACTATGACAGCCCACAACACTACACGTTCTCCCCATCCTAACAAACAAGACTGCAGCAACACTACACTCTAATATTACACACAATAACACGAACAACAACTAATGCTAACACCTAGTCTTTACTAAAAGCACTCCGTTAATCTAAAGTAACACACATGACTAAATTATACTAAACTAACCACGCTACTAAACTACCTGACTAAAGTAACTACACTAGAAACCCTACGCTAAAGAGGTAACTAAATACTATGCTAATGATAACTTGCTAACCTGAAAATCGAAAACTTTCACTCAGTATTCCAACTCCAACTCGCTACGGGGCGTGTGCGAGCCTTGACTGCTTGACCGCTTTATACCCCAAGCGGCAGAGCGACGGACGTCACACACCACCAAATCACGTCACACAAACTTCTCAGCAAATGTGGAGGACAGGAATGAAATTAAAATGTAGTGCAACCGAAAATGCACAGATGGCGCTACACAGACGGTTCCAGGCTCAAAAGTGAGATTTTATCTAATTTGCACTCAAATGTCAAAAAAGGGACCAGGACATAGAGAGAACTATAAGAATCATATTTATGCAGTTTATAAGCTACAAAAAGTTGATTTGGTGCTTAGCTGTCCTTTAATAATCAAAAGTACAACACTTGGTTCTGAAAAAGGTGGTGTATGTTTCATATTTGATGACCAATGTTGCACATTCATTCCAAATAATACAGCCTTAGAAGGAAAATTAACTAAAGCAGGGGAGGTCCGAAGAGGGTAATTTATTCGTGTTGGAACGAATGAAAAGAGGGATTTGAAGTAAAAAACAATCTTATATAAATACCAAGCTTTGTTTAGACTAGGAACTGATAAATTGCAGCAGACTGTGTTTAAACAGGAAGAAAGATAGTTTAGGTCAGGACCCCTATAAAAGCGGGTGTTTGTAAATCATTTTGGAGGAGAACCAGACTCGGGAAGTGGATGATACTTTGGCACACAATGAATGTTTATGTACTGGGGTGACCATGTCATGTGATTCTTGTTTCTTTGTGTTCAATAAAAGAGATGAGCCCTATTAGTCAGCGCGCACATTCGTGAGCCCGACCTGCAGGTGTGTCTCATAACAAACAGATCTGTTGTTGTTGTGTCTTTTCTCCTTGTCTCCTGGAACAGAAATAACACTATTTCGACCCTGCTGAGGACCGCTGGATTCTCAATCTGTGAACAGAGCTAATTGACGGATTGGGAGTTAATCCACAATAGAGAAAAACTTTAATATAGAATTTACACTCCAGAAATTCACACATTCTCCCTCTCGCTGCCGGTCATCAGTTTGTTTTGTTTTTTGTTACCGTCAGCTGGTTCTAGACAGTTTTTTTCACTTTGCGCACTGAGTGACTTTCTTGCTGTATTTTATAAAAAATAAAGGTGGTTGTGTAAAACTATATTAGAAATCAAATAGCTACACACAGATACCTTGTGTGGAAATGAAAAAAACAAAAAAACAAAGAACCAACAAAAATCACACTGATCATACAAAAATTGAAAGTAAAATAGAAAATGTTAGAATGAAAACTGTTGTTCATTACATTTTACTTCATAATTGTGACTGCAAGTGTTGTATTCATTGTTGCGAAAACTGTTCTGTATATAGTTCGTCTGTTACTCATCTGATGCTCAATGCTGATGTTATGTAGTTTTCTAATCAGCAATAAATATATCAATTTCTTATCAATCCCTATCAATTGCAATATATACACTTACCATACCCATGTGATGGAGAGCCAACAACTGAAGTCAGAAGAAGTTTAAAAACTCACCTTCAGAGCTTCTTATGTTTGTTGAGTTGGGACATCCTTCACAAATGAGAAACTGTACAGCTGAGTATGGCCGCCGGATGGAAATAGGTTGGAACAGGTCTATCTATGACCTGAAGGCTTTCATCTCCATCCTTCTTTGGAGGGGCGTGATCAGAATTCTGTCGCTGGCTGATGCATTGTCGGCATCTTTAGGGATCTCTCACATCAAAAGCATTATATCTCAAAACCACTCCAGGACATTGTGAGACACCAAACACAGTCACTGACTACAATGTCATGAAGTGTGGCATGGACAACATGGACCAGAAGGTTCGAGAGTACACCTTGCGTTCAGGAACCCGTCTATGGCCAGTTGCTGTGTTTTATGATATGGTGGACATGGCAGCAATGAATGCTCACATGCTTAGTCATGCATGCATTGGAGTTAAGGAGAGAAGGGTGGACTTCCTGGCAAATCTTGCAGATAAGCTTTCAAAGTAGTTTATGCAAGGAAAGATGGCTGAGAAAGAGCAGCTTCTTCGGCAACAACCTGCCACACCACTCCAGGGAAAAGGGCCGTGTGTCAGGTGACCTTGCAATGCAAAAGCAACCATGCAACTTCACGCTGTGTACACTGCTATAAGTATACTTGTGGAAGATGCAGAAAGGACTTTGAGTGGGAGTACCAGAGATGTGCCAACGAATCAATCAACTGAAACAGTGAAACATGGGTCACTCCATCACACACCCACACCCACACACACTCAGACACAATGGATATTGCATATTTGTGACAATTTGTTGTGAGGATTTGTTTGTATACTTTATTTAATATCTTTTGACCTGAAAATGAAAATAAACATTTTTGGATCATGACATGTTTAATTATTTGAATGAATAGTCACTACACCCGACAGTTGCAACAATTGTTGATTGGGTTATTTTAATATTATTATATATTGTATATTTTATATTATTTTTTATCAAATTTAAAATATATTGTATTCGTAACATGTTGCAACCATCCCTGAACTGTGTTGCAACTGCACCCGGCCCAGGGTCAATTGCAACACAGCTTACATTTTAATACAAATTTAGAAGAATCTGTTCCCTGTAGTCATCTTTAAATAGTTTTAACTATTAACAGAGGGAGGAAAGTATATTGTATAAAAATCTAGTCAGTCTCATCCACAAGGTTTTTGAGTAATCGAGCCAAATGCAAAAAGTGTTGCAACTGTCCAGTCTCCCCTAATTGCCACATTTAGAGAACAAAGGCAACCATTTACAAGTGATTAACAGTCCTAGATAACAACAGCCCTGTCAAATGCCGCTCTGTGGTAGAGGGGCTGGGATACTGTCAAATGACAGCTCTCTAGTTGTTCTGGACTGAGCTAATTGTTTTTGGCTCTGTCTAATGCCTGGAAGGGGGGGTGGGGGTGCAGGAGAAACAAGCCGTTTTACTTTGTGGTCCAACATTAACTACAGGATACAAGTTCAATGTTAGGACAAATTAATACTGTATAACACCAATGGTAACATTATAGCATATATATACGTTTATCCCAGAAGTTGAAAGCTTTAAAATAGCATGACATGGTCCATTTAAAGTCTGAAAACTTGGATCACTTTGGAGACAAACTTATTTAAAGCCCCTTTTAGATATGTGAAAAACATTAGTTTGATTCACCGGTGTCTTGGCCACAAATCCGCTGGGAAGATATTTGTCACTATTCCTAAAGCCGACCTTTCATTCATAGAGTTTACGGCTTTCAAAAGTCTGGAGACCTGAAATTATGTTGATTCAAGGGGAGTTGGGAAGATCTTTGCGAAACAGAAAGCCGCGCTTGCGCTAAAAGCGAGGTCAGACAAGCAGAAACAGCGTGATTCACATCAACTGTGAGGAATTGCAAAGCAGAATTGCATTATCTTCAATGCGGCTGCAAAGCTGGGTAAGTCCTCATTTATCATTGTCCTTATATGTATTTATTTATGGAAATATAGTCACTGTTGTACAGGTTGTCCTGTGACAGCTTTAGTAATTCAGTGGCGTCTGGTCTCTGGCAAAAAACCGAATATCATCGCTTACACGGTTCTTTTTTCTTTTAATCCAGTCTTGGAGAAACATGCCGTCATGTTGCAGCTGATTAAGTTAGAAGTAGGTGTCAGGATGGGATTTAAAGCTGGCCCCACAGCGTAAATAGTCAGGTGCTGATAGCGGTTTGGGACATCTGTATCAATATGCTAAAACAATATAACACAGAGGATTTAAAAATACGCAAACCTCAAGTTTTTTAAAATAAGTTTCTAAATAAGTACGTGATCACACTTTAAAATTTGCCTATTTTTCAGAAAAATGAATGTCTCCTTTTTCATGCCCTTTAGTCAATGGTTAGGCTACTAATTAATTTGTAGTTACCTTTGAGTATTATAATTGTCACCTACTGACCTGTCTTGATATGGCTGTAGTATCTGTAGTCTCAGTATGCTATACAAGCAATACCTGTGCAGGTAAGTGACTAGTTAAAAGCAGAGATGTATTCCTGAACAGACCTACCAGGCCCAGGGTCCCAAGAACTCTGCTGCATATATGTATATATATATATATATATGTATATATATATATATATATATATATATATATATATACTTCTGTAATACAGGCTTGTATTGGATTTGTTCATATCATTTCTTAATAATGTCCATTTATATCCACAAAAGTAATCAGAGTCTTTAATGCAATGGAATATTTATCAAAATGTTCTCCCAGGGGAGCAAACCCCTGGATCTCGCTTATCAAATTCTACTTCTTCCTACCGAGCCATGTTGGGTGTCGGTGTATGAATGTGAGTGTGAATTGGTGAATGTGGCTTCAATGTAAAGCGCTTTGAGTGGTCAGTATGACTAGAAAAGTACTATATAAGTTCAGTCCATTTACCATTCTGTAATTTTGGCCAGCGGTGTTGTCATTTGCGTGTGGAGCGCGTCTATTGTGTTAGGTACGGCCAGAGTACGGCTTGTGTTCACATGATCTGTATCCACTCGTACCTGGACTCGGATACTACCTCCAAGGCAGGTCTCTCTGGCCGTATCCTGGCATGGTCCAGGCTGCGTTCACATGGTACGACATAAGTGGATTTTGACCGAGTACGGAGTCCCGTACCACTTGAAAACCCCCTTATTGGAACCAGTTTATTCCTAATATTTGTTGGAAAAAAATTGGGCTTTGAACTAACAAATTTCTATTAAACAAGATAAAAGAAGTATCTTTTAAAATATAACAAAGATTTGACCCCACTACCTAACCAGATTTGTTAAAGAGAAAGCTGCACATTTTTGCAATTCTCACCCTGAAATTGTCCCTCACCTATTTTGGAATTGTGTCTTCTCTAAAAAGTTATGGAAAAAACTGACCACCATTATCAAAATTAATTTGTATAATTATCTCTCCATAAATAGGAAACTATTCTTTTGGGGTTGTTTGAAAAAGTTGACTGTGACGAATTTTACATTATAAATCGTGCAAATTTTTTAGCTAAGCTCCACATTTGTAAATATAAATTCCAACACACTAAGCCATGTTTTCTTGTTCTGGTCAAAGAAATAAATCATACATCTCAATTATTTCCAAAAGCAATAACCTCAAAGCAATTAGATCCTATAACACATTTTTAACCTGCAATTTCTTTAAACTGTAGCTGTGTTCACCCCCTGGTATGTTTATTCTGGTGTTTAATTGTTGGCACTTTATTTCTGCTTCATTTTTTGTTTGTTTGTTTGTTTGTTTGTTTGTTTTATTATCTTTTACTTGTTCCTTGTCCAAATCCACACCATTTATGATGAAGAATAATTGTTGTTTGGAAATATTTTCTGTACAGCGTACACATTATAAAAAAAGTTTCTTGGAAAAAAAAACCTCTAGAACTTCCTTGTTTTCACTTAGTGATGTAAAATACGTCACGATGTGAACACTCGTCGTTTTCCAGGAGAGGGTGGTGGAGCTGCTCAGAAAGCAGGATTCAGGAGGATTACTCAGACGTGTGGGATTAAACCAAAAACTACCCTGGCGAGGTTTTTTTTTTAGAAAATTGCACTACCAGATGGTTGGATACTCCAAAAACTTGACTTGGCATGATACACTTGTCTCTCCATGCAGAAACTGACTGGAGGCTTTGATTATTTTCGTTTATCAAAGTTAACTGTTTTGACAAGACTAAGAGGCTGAAAATTAGAGATACAGATATTCTTATAAAAATGATGTTCCTTATTTAAACAAGCTACTGTTTCTCTTGTGGAAGCTTTTCTCAGCTAAAACCTGAAACTGTTGTATGCAGTTAGCTTAACATTGAAGAACTCTTCATAACCGTAGATGTGCAAAGGAAGAAAGACAGATGGGGGGGGTAATGGAAAAGGTATTAGTGACCAAACAAAAGCAAAGAAACAGAAAAGGGAATGAGGTAGTGCATGAAAGGAAAAAAGACAGAACAATGGAGCAGCAGCTGAAGACCTGCTTTCCTGTAAGAGACTTTTAATTAGTGGAGAAAGCCGTGGTGAATTGGATAAAATGTTGTCTTGGAGCTGGAAAAGGGGAAGTGGAATTTATGGTACATTATGTTTCCGCTACAAACAAGTGCTCCAGAAAATTTAACTCACAAAAGTCATTCATCAAATACAGCTCAAAGAGCTCTTTTGGTTTCCCCTTCCTTCACATGCCAACTGGAACCATACCCTGGTTTGTCCTCAAAACTGAATAGGTCCTCAAATATTAATAACAAAGGATATCACTTATTTCCATCGTTAATTTCTGTTTCTCTTTTTTATCTGTTTAAAAATGTTATTTCCTGTCTGATGTTGTGTATATACAAGCTACAATATTTGGACTAATTCAAATTCAAAAATACTTTATTGATCCCAGAGGGAAATTAAGTGTTGCTGTAGCTCATTACTAATTCATTTTTCAAGAAGTTGTTGTAGAACATGATGGCTGTGGGGAGAAAAGATTTCCTGTAGTGGTCTGTGTTGCAGCGAAACTGAAGGTACTCTGTTGCTTTAGATAGTGTCATCAATAGGATGCTCAGGGTTTTTCATATTTTAATATTAATTTTATGAAGAATCCTTCTTTGCATCTGTAATGGCATTTAAGACTCTTAATAAAGATGAGAGAGATTCCTTTAAGAGTTTGGAGGTTTTAATAAAAGTTGAATTGATCATACAGGAGAACAGCACAGATGACAGTGAATGCCGAATGCTGCCCCCCTCCTAACTCCCCAACTACCTACTACCCCACTACCCTACAAGCTCATATGAAAATAAGTATTTATAAAGTTCAGCAACCTTGCCTCTATAACTTTGAAGACAAAACTATTAGTCTCAGGGTGAGAATATCTCCGGATGAAGACATCTGGCTCTTTAGCTTTGAATAAGTGACTTTTGACATATACAAAATAATGGCAATAGCTTGGGTTATATGTAACACAATAAGAGAAACTCTCAAAACTAAGTATGTAAGAAGAATCAATATTTTCTCAGGCAGTGATGTCTTCTCTAACCTCAAACTCAACACCTGTTTTCTGGCTCCTCTGCTCTCAGTGTTAATAATACTAAAAGATTAATCATAATAATACATTTTTCGATCACAGTCTCCTACCCATTTATCTAATCTCAAAGATAAATCAAAATACTAAGAAAAATTAACAATCAACACTAACAATTACTAACCTAAGAGACGGGTAGCATTCAAAAAGAAAGACAATAAAAGTGGTTCAAATAATTTCAAATATTAAATGTCACATTGAATCATATCTAACAAAATTATCTAATCTAAGCATCCATCTTAATGACATTATCTGAAATTCATAACAGCATCCCATACAAAATTCCCGCTAGGGTGTAAGATAAGCAACCTCCCAACTATGGTCGTGTTGTCCTTGCTCACGACAGGCGGGCAAAAGTATGAGACGGCCCCTAGCCCCATAGGTGGCACTCCTGTTTGGTTCCTCATTAGTCAGGATGCATAAACGTAACTGCAAAACAAAGAAAAGGGGCACAATGTTAGGCAGTATCAATCCAGTTAACAACAAAAATCAAAACAATTCTAAATATAAATTGAAACATGTACTCTTCCCTTAAATGAGTCAGGCATCCACAGCGTGAACCTCAAAATCAAGATCAGTCACTCTTTGCTCAGCACCACAGTACCCCTTTAAGAGGTTATACAAAAGAACAAATCAGTAGTAATCAACCATAATATAAAACAAACAAGGGAAAATATTGTATGCAATGATGCTAATGATTAGACATGTTAAAAATCAAGACTAAAAACTAAAAATCTAAAATTCTGTCATCCCCCTTTTTCATTCTTAACTAACAACTAAGTATGAAAAACTAAAGAACAAAACAAATATCATAACTTAACTGAATAAATGACTAAAACTAAAAAAACATTACTGTAAATGAAATTGATTTGAATAAATGAAATGGAATAATAAATGAATAATACAAATTTAAAATGTAACTGAAAAATGATAATAAATGAAAAATCAAATCAAACCCCTCTTTTCTCTGTCATCTCTGGGATGAGACAGCGAAACCTCCTTAGAAAAATACAATACATCAGTCACAGGGAAAAAACATCAGACAACCTAATTCACAAAGTGATTTAAAGGAAGTCGTCATACACCTGTAAACTAATTAATTATATAACTCGAGGTCATTCAGCAAGTCCATACCTATTTCATCTTCAAACAGTTCTTCTTTTCCATCTCCATCTCGTCGAATCGAGTCTGCATCAGGCCCGTAGGTGACCTCTGCATCAGTTCAGCTCAGATGACCTCTCGTCCCTGCTGCAGAGTCCAAACGACGCCCCCTATCAAAAAAAAAAAGAACACAAAAAATATCCAAATCACAATATCACAGTCATTATTGCTCTGGATCCCCAGAGCGTTGATAAATGTGTCTCCTTCATTTCTTCACGTCCCATGAGTCGATGATTAGGGAGGGAAAAAAAGTGTTCAATCACAGTTTTTCAAATCAAGTTTTGTGTCAGAGTCTACTTCTCTCAGTTTTTCTGCTTCAGCAGTGGTAGGTTTGTCCAAAATCGATCCAGTCACTCTTTCAAGTGGCTCTCTCAGTGACTTTGACAGCGGTGAAGGTCACCAGAAGAACTTGAAAAGGCCCTTGCCATTTTTTAGTTCTCCAGTGTTTTCGCCTCAGATCCCCGATCAAAAGATCCTAGGTTACCCAGTCTCCAGGTCTGATCGGATGGAGTGATCCCGCTGCCACTTGTTGGTGCACCTGGTTAAGAGTCTCAGAGAGATTTTTGCAGTGAGAAATCATTACATCATCACATAGGTCTGTAGAGAGGTGTGGTCTTGCAGGTGGCCTTAACCCCACCACAGGAGGTCTGCCAAAAGAAATGTCAAAAGGACTCAGGTTATTTTCAGCCCCTTTTCTCATTCTCATGTAAAACAAAGCCAGAGGCAAAGCTCTGACCCAAGACAGTCCTGTTTCCTCACAACACTTAGAAAGCTTAGCTTTCAAAGTGCCATTTTCACGTTCGACAGAAAACCACAACCCCTCTCCTGTTTTACAAATGGCTTTTTCCCATGCTGTTATCTCAGAAGAGGTGGCAAAACTTTGCATAGTGGTTAAATCAGACATGTCAGGTAATTCATCTATCTGCTCAATCGCAGCACAGGTAGTCATCACCGGTTGAACTGCGGCAGCTTTGGCGGCAGCATCAGCCCTGGCATTTCCAAGACTCACAGCATCCTTGGAGATTGTGTGAGCAGCACAATTCACAACAGCAATTTTGGATGGCAACAAAATCGCATCAAGGAGGTCTGCAACCTGTGATGCATTCAAAATCGGCTTACCATCAGACTTCAAGAACCTTCTGTGTCTCCACAGAGCTCCAAAATGGTGGACCACACCCACCGCATAGCTGCTGTCACTGTATATGGTAACTGCTTTATCTTTAGCCAGCTCACAGGCCTTCGTCAACGCAACCAACTCTGCCGTCTGTGCAGAAAAATGAGACGAAAGGCTTCCTGCACACAAAGTACAATGGTCAGAACAAACAGAATAACCCACTCTGCTTTTACCGCTGGCATCTCTGAAAGCTGTGCCTTCAACGTAGAGAATCATGTCTGGATTCTCCAGTGGGGTGTCTGACAAATCAAGATGAGGTTTACACAGTACCTCAAATTCCCTTTGGCAGTCTTGGGGGTCTCAGTCATCCCCTGTGGGTAGCAACCTGGCAGGATTGAGAACATCACATCTCACCTCATCAACCATTTGAATAAATGGTTTACCTGTGTCTGGCCAAGCCAGAACGGGGGGGCTTTGCAGAGCTTCCTTAAGCTCCTCAAATGACCGCAAAGCCTCAGGGGTCCACTGGACAGCATCAGAGGCTGTCATATTCCTGCCATGAATCAAATCAGAGAGTGGTTTTTCCAACACTGCGTAGTCCAGAATGAAATTCCGACAATACGACGTCAAACCCAAGAAAGACACCATCTGTTTCTTGGTTACTGGTCTCTGCAACCGCTGAATAGCAGCAACTCTTTCGGAAAAAAGAAATTTCGACCCCTTGGAAACCACATGACCCCTAAAAATGACCTCTGATTTTGCAAACTGCAGCTTCGATAAGCTGGCTTTGTGCCCACAAGCGTGCAAATGCTTCAACAACTTAACAGTGTCTCTCTCACACTGTTCCTTAGACAGAGAAGAAATCCTCAGACCATCAACAAACTGTATCAGGGCGGAGCCAAGTGACAGCTCAAGCCCTTCCAAGCTCTCCTTTAACGCCGTGTTAAAAATAGTGGGAGCTTCAACGTAGCTTTGTGGAAGTCTAGTTAAGGTGAACATTTTCCCTTCAAACTCAAAAGCAAACCAAAACTGGCTGTCAGGGTCCACAGGAACACTGAAGAAAGCATTACTGAGGTCCACCACTGAGAAATAAGTAGCTGAAGGGGGCACTTGCGCTAGCACAGTGCACGGATTTGGGAAACCTGATGCCCTCGGCATCACAGCAGCATTTACACGTTTCAAATCCTGCACAAAACTCCATTCCTCCCCTTTTTCACTGATTTCCTTCAGTGGAAAAATCGGACTACGAACAGGTGAATCAGTACATTCAACAACGATTCCTGCTTTTAACAGCGAATCGAACACTGGTTTGATCTCACGTACGGCTTCTGGTTTCAACGGGTACTGGCGTTGTATGGGTCGAAAAGAAAATTTTGGTGTTATTTTAATGGGTGTACAACCCTTAATTAATCCCACATCATGTGAATTTTTTGCCCACAAATCATTTGGAACCCCTTTTTAGCAAAGGGTGCATTTCTGAGCCGTCGGTCGCAACTTCATCATGTAGAAAAACATGAAAAGCATCTCATCAGGGTCCTCAGTTAAATGAATCACCCTGGTGACATGCACGGTGGAGATCAGCGAACGTTTGTAAAGTTTAGTAGATCTGGAGTAGAGGATGGAACGGTCACTCTCAGCTTGCTCCCAATCAGAAGCCAACTGAGCGCGATGAACAAGGTCAGATACCATTTCCCACTCTTCACCCTCAGGTTTAGATAGGGAAATGTATGGATCACATTTCTGGAATCGGTAGAGCGTTTTCTGTTCAGGTGTGAGACAGATGGTCACTGCTGATGTATGTGTGTCCCACAAAATAGAAGTTATGTTCAAAATGTCGTTGTCTGAAGTGAACCATGCCTGCTCATATTCTATGTCTGGTCCTGCAAAGACATGTGATGTGCAATTTAGTTCCTCCTCTGGCATAAAAACAGAAGCTGGACTTACCAGGTTCTGAGCAGTCTGGAGGAAAGTTTTGGTCGTGGTACCTGTTAACAGCTTCCACTGGTATTCATGTCTGAGATCATGAGGCGTGTGTTTCACTGCTGTCAGGATTGGTGTCTCCTGTGCAGGAACAACTTCAACGCCTTGAGGTGACGAAAAAAGAGAAATGTTAAGCTTGCACATTAAATCTCTGCCTAATAAATTCACAGGACATAGCTCAGAGATTAAGAATCCATGTTTAAAAGCTGGCCCATCTCCCAATTGACAACGGAGTGGGTAACTGAATCGTTCTTTCACAACCTGACCAGATGCTGAAATTGAGAAGACATGGTTCCCACTGAGTTTTGGTGATGGACGTAGAGCTGTGTGCTTCAACACAGAATGAGTTGCGCCAGAATCGACCATGCATTCTATAGTTGTACCTGAGACAGTGAGAGACAGGACAGGTAAGGCTTTGTACGCATCAGAAGTCAGTTGTGCGTACGTACCTGACAGTGGCATTTGTTGTTGTTCTAAATGTGCAATGGCTTCTGTAATCAAAGTGTGAGGGTTAGAACTTTGATCTAAATGGTTAGTGCAGGAAGCAAGTTCTTCATTGCTGGCAATCTCATTTAAACTTGCAGCATTTTCATTGCTGCCATCATGATTTACATCACAAAAAACAACCTCTCCATCATCAACAGGTTGTTCATTACAAACAACATTTTCATCAATAACATCATCACTAAAATCTGATTGATTGTCACTTTCAGAATGTGTTTCATCATCACATTCAGATATTTCATCACTTTCAAAGTGAACATGTGTGTCTGTGTGTGTTTGTGTGTGCGTCAGACCTTTAAATCCAAAAGCTGGTGAAACGGAGAAATCTCCTGTCTGTTTGGAACCTGAAGTCTGACCCCCATGTCAGTCAGCTCGCTCAGTCCACGAACCACGCCTCTGCTCGCTGTTGCATTCGTCAGTGATGTAGTCCCGCTTCTTGCATCGCCAGAAATCATGCACATTTTCAACAGAGGTTAGAGGAAGACTGACCTCTCTTTGTTTGTCCATGTCAGCATAACCCCTCTTCTTCACCGGAGGCGGTGGGGCCTTCCTGGTCGGTTGAAACGACTTCTGAAGCGCTGGGATGGGTATCATCTTGAGCAACTTCCTTGGTGCGGGTCTTGGGGGCTCAACGTGAGGAAAGCGTCCGGCCGAATCCAGCAGTCGCTGAGTCCCAACGGGGACTGGAGTTCCCCAGTGCTTAAAGTCCTCCAATACTTCAATAGCATTCTGTGAAGATTGATCAAACTGTCCAAAATTAACGCTTACTGTGAGCGGTTCGTCCCGTGGCTTTTCCGGTTCAACTACGTCTGCCATTGGTTGAACACAGCCGTCGTCACTGAGTTCCGCCTCTGGTGCCTGGTCAGGATTGGCTGCTCTTCCCGTCTGCTCCAGTTTGACCGTCTCCCATTGGTTGAGACGCACAGGGTCATCCCTCAAGCTCCCGTCAAACGATCTTTGATTCGCCAACTCAGGAAATGAAGGTCTGACTCCAGTCTGTATGTCAGGTGCGGTAGGGAAAGATGGGAAAGAAGCAGAAACAGCAGACCAACTAACACAGTGATTTTCCGGTTTATTACGTTCGGGTAAAAGTAACGTTTTTCCACACCGTCTCGTCATCACACCAGAACCATCAAACCTTCTCTTCACCCCCGTGTGATTCGCCTTTCTGTCGCGAAACACAGCTTCAGCCTGCCACAACAGAAACACCCTTCTCTGATGTGCAATGTTTTTCTTTAAACCTTTATGAAAAATGGTCTTCGCCAATTTCTTTTCTTCAGAAATTAATTTCTGCTCAAGTTTCTCCACATCTGAGAGCTCCAAACTACCGCCGATAGGAAAAAAACAGTTATTAACCCAGAAAGTGACGTACTGTACACCTTCCGAGCCAAACTTGGTGCCCATGAAGGGGCACTCAGGGCTGTCCGGAGGAGGAAGCTTAGTTTTTGCTGAGCCCATCTTCTCAAAGTTTGAGACGAGGTCAGCAAAACCCTCAATTAAATCAAAGCGAAACTATTTCTAAACGACGCACAGTACTGCGTTCGCAAAGCATCGCAACAATGTACAAACATTTTTTTTCTTTTTAAAAATTAAGATCAATGAAAAATTAAGATAAAAAGAAATCTCTCTCACCCGGGCGTGCGTCCTTCCAGACAGCGCACGGAAGCCCAAGGAGGACCAAATCCCCGCTTTCTCCGAAGATGGGAGTTCACGGGCCGGTCGCTGATCCCGGGTCGTCCAGACAACTTGGTTCTCCCTTGGAATCCGATCCACTGTTGGAAGCCGAAAAACGTTTGGGCGCCAAGAATGTAATGGCATTTAAGACTCTTAATAAAGATGAGAGAGATTCCTTTTTGAGTTTGGAGGTTTTAATAAAAGTTGAATTGATCATACAGAAGAACAGCACAGATCACAGTGAATGCCGAATGCTGCCCCCCTCCTAACTCCCCAACTACCTACTACCCCACTACCCTACAAGCTCATATGAAAATAAGTATTTATAAAGTCTCCAGTTGTTCCACAGTCGTCCCCAGGACAGAACCAGCCTTCTTCGTCAGGTTATTGAGCCGTTTTTAGTCCCTGGCTCTGATGCTGCTACCCCAACAGACGATGGATGAAGAGATAACACTCTCCAAAACAGACTTGTAGAAGATTTGCAGCATATTGCTGCAAACCTTGAAGGACCTCAGCGTCCTCAAAAAGTACTGTCTGCCCTGTCCCTTCTAGTAGACTGCTTCACTGTTGATTCTCCAGTCCTGTCTGGTGTCCAGGTGAACTCCGAGGTATCTGTACTCCTCAACCACTTCCACTTCTTCTCCCCTGATAGAGACAGTCTTTGACTTATCCATCTTTCTTCTGAAATCTACAACCATCTCCTTTGTTTTATCCACATTCAAGGTAAGATGATTGTTTCCACACCATGCCACAAAGCGGTCCACCAGCTCTCTGTATTTAGCTCCCTCTCCATCTCTGATACAACCGATAGAGTCAACACAATCCTTCAGTCTCACAAACTGTGGTCTGTTTGTCACATAGTCACTAATTCAGCTGATTGTTGAGGCATCAATCTGTGTCTTCAGGAGTTTCTGAAAAAGCAAATCAGGCTGAATGGTGTTAGCTGCACTGGAGAAATCAAAGAACATGATTCTCACATTGCTGCCTGTTTTGTCCAAATGGCAATGAGTTGGTTGAAGCAGGTTGATGATGGCATCTTCAATGGCAACTCCATGGCGATAAGCAAACTGCAGTGGGTCCTGTTAGGTTCAAGCTTGCATACTTAGGTGGGGCAACAAGAGTCTCTCCAGGACCTTCATGATGTGGGATGTCAGGGCAACAGGTCTGTAGTCATTGATGGCTGATGGGTGAGTTTTCTTCGGTACTGGAACAAGGCAGGATGTCCTCCACAACACTGGAACCTTCTCTTGGGTCAGGCTAAGATTGAAGAGATGCTGCAGAATCCCTCAGAGCTGCTCTGCACAGGTCTTTAGTACTCTGGGGCTGACACCATCTGAACCTGCTGCCTTGTTCCAGTTCAGTTTCTCCAACTGCCTCTTTACCTCACTTTTAGAGACTTATGGGAAAGTGAAATAAAGGGGGTAGCAGCATATACTGTCTTGGTTGAAGACAAAGTTGTGGAAGTTGAAGAATAGAGTAGTAGAATAGAAGCCAAGAAATGCCAAATAAGGGCATTTCTAGAGAAGCGTAGCAGCAGGAATACAAAGATGAACGTTTTATGTTGGTAAAAGGTAAAATTTGATTAACCAAATATTTTGTGCTTATTGTGTATTTACAGGAAATTATTTGCACAGGCATAAAGTAATTGGAATTTACAGCAAATTAGCTTGCAATAACGAATCTGCCACAAACATACAAACTTATTAGCATAGATCCATAGCCAGAAAGGAGCTTTTTGTCCGTTAAATACCACATTTGCTATATTAATACCTAAGTAACGGAATATCTTTCAGGTGAATCATTAAAATTATGGTAAAAACCACACCCCTCATCCAGTTTTGATAGCATACTATACTTCAATAGACTTTTGGGGCCACAGACTGAACCTGGTTTTATGACTAACAGTGGTTGGGTTTACAGGCAGCCAATAACCCATTCAAAACCATAATATTAGCAATTAGCAATAACGCTATGTAAACACTGGCAAAACCCCATATATGCTCATATTCAGGTTGTTAAAACTCCAAATATGAATGAACCCTGGGGTACCTGTTTTCTCACCCGAATATTTGGTCATGTAAACGTGTATCGGCATTTCCCCATCAAAAGTAACATTGATTTGTGTTCTGTGCATGTTCTGTTCTCAAGGAATCTTGGTCTTTTGAGTAGAGGAACTTCTTTTATGTGTCATCTGGCATACAAATTCCATTTATACAGGAGTAACTCTCTCTGCTCATGCTTGAAAACAGGTTATTCTTAGGCCGTTTTCACATGTGTGGCCGTACCAGAAAACGGCCAGAGAAAATGCTAATTTTTTTCTGTTCACATGTCACGGATCTCTGCCCGTATTGCGATCCAGTCTTTTACTACAAATAAACAGCAGGTGGCGGTATACAAATAAGTCTTAGTTCTCCAACAAACAAGGGAGTGAGAAGTACCGACGTCATAAAACGAGCGACAGCCTAGAATGTAAACAAACTGGTCTACTGGTCAGCTGCTACCTGAAGCCATCTACAGGGTGAGTGTTGTAGTAAACCCGCCGTTTTGTAACCTGCTGTGTTGCTGTGGGATGCTTGAATCGCGTTGTTTTGGTATTTGTATGGTCGCGAGGTGATTCTGTAATTTCGGCCGGCGGTGTCGTCATTTCCGCATGGAGCGCGTCTATTGTCTTGAGTACGGCCAGAGTACGGGTTGTGTTCACATGATACGTGGCCGCTCGTACCTGGACTCGGATACTACCTTCAAGGCAGGTCTCTCTGGCCGTATTCTGGCACGGTACAGTCTGTGTTCACATGGTACGAAATAAGTGGATTTTGACCAAATACCGTACCCGAGTACGGACTCCCGTACCATGTGAAAGCGCCCTTAATGTTTCAGAAACTCGAATGGTGACCTTCACCAACCAAAACCTGAATATTGGCTGCATTTGACTGTTTAAGCTTACAGTTAGAGATATGTTTATAGGTAGTTAGAGTCAGGTCAGACACGTAGATAGGAAGAGACAGGTTAATGTTAGTAGTCAGGCAGAGTGTCAAAAGTTTGGAAGAGATAGGAAGAGGTAGAGTAGCTAGGTAGAGATAGATTAATGTAAGCCAGGTAAAGATCCGGAGCCGGTCGCGGCTTACCGCCGCGGAAGAAATGTGCCCCACAGGGGCCAGCCAGCGCCGGAGAGAGGTCCCTCAAGGGGATCCTCCCGCACAGTGCGGCCGCCCATTACCTGCCGGGTTGAATCCCCCGGGCAGACTGTGCGGACCCCACCCGTTTATCTCTTAAACGTTTCTCGCCCTCTTCAACTCTGTCCTCTCAGTTCTGTCTATTTTTCCTTAAGATAGTTGTCGACTATCGGTCTCGTGCCGGTATTTAGCCTTAGATGGAGTTTACCACCCACTTTGGGCTGCATTCTCAAACAACCCGACTCCGAGAAGACCCCGGCATGACGGGGGCCGTTACCGGCCCTACACCGTCCACGGGTCAGGAGGACTCAGACAGAGTGTTGGTAGCCAGGTCTCCTAGTAGCTAGGAGACAGGTTAATGTTAGTAGCTATGCTGCTTTAGGCTAGGCTGTTGGAGGACATTATTAGGGTCTGTTCCTACTTTCTCTCCTACTTCTCCCCAACTGCATGATGTGCTGTCAATTCAAGCACTAACCTGTTTTCTATTATAGTAGGTGCTCCGGATTAGCCCTGCTTGACGACCCTGACTAAGATGGCATTGCAGTGACGGAAAATTCTCCACGTCCTGCAACCAAACTTGTGCATCAGTTCTATTGCTCTTTCTGTGTCTCTGTTATGTATTCTCCAAGCCACAGACGGTCGCGGCAGATAACCGCTTGTGCTGAGCCTGGTTCTGCCGGAGGTTTCTTCCTGTTAAAAGGGAGTTTTTCCTTCCCACTGTCGCTGCATGCTTGCTCAGTATGAGGGATTGCTGAGAATTCCACGACGCAATCTTCTGTGGTTCTGTAATTTCTACACTAAACATTGTATTGTAATAACTCTTTTTGTAAAGTGCCTTGAGATGACATCTGTTGTGAAATGGCGCTATATAAATAAACTGAATTGAATTGAAAATTGAAATGTAAACGTAGTCAGTTTCAGCACGTAACTAAAATAAGTTTGCTTGGCAGGATGTGCTGTTGGATTATTGATGTACCCAGGCACAGATGTGTATTAAAAGTGCAGGGAGGTTTATTGGACAGATGATGAGGCTGAGCCACTAAATGGTGTTGCAGGAACACACACGAGAAACAACAACAGGAGAATGACATCACTGATCCAACAGAGAAAGGAATACCAACCGGATCTTAAATAACACAAGAGGTAATTGCGAACAGATGGGCCTTATTGGAACACAGATGCCGTCAATAACTGATAATCAGGGGCAGAGCCCAGAAGCTCTAAAACTTATTTTGTATTCGTATACAGGGAAAAGCTCTTCACATATAAAACATGTTAGAGCAGATGATAGTAATAAGCTGCAATTCTATATGACTCCCCAGCAGAGTGGAGGAAGTCTCCTGTCTCTCCATGCACTGACAAAAACTTTATCTCCCTTTCTTCTTGACCAGGATTCTTTATTAACACTTCCAAAGCATAAACATTCTGGGCTTCTATTTGGGCCTTTTTTAATTTTTCTTCTTTTCCCTTCCTAAGTTTCCAGCCCGTTTTGATTTCCTTTCGTCTTTAGCGAAGGTCACTTCCTGAGCAAGCCATCTTATATGGTGGCTCCAGCAGTCACAGAGCAGCAGAAACAAGATCTGGCGATAGGAGGATTAATGCAGCGAATGTTCAACATTAAAAATGGGTATCCATGGTGGTCTGATGCAAGGCGTCCACCATTCACAGCCTGTTATCGCCATTTAACCTTGAAGACTGCAGATAAAGAGCAGCTGCTGTGTGTGTCTCTTAGACAGAAAGAAATTTCATTTCCCGTGGCCAAGGCGCATAAGAACATTAGTTTTCACCATTTGTTTCCTACCTCATCCCCAGTTTTGGTTACATTCATGGTAACACTCCTCTCTGTGGAACTACTGGGAACACATACTTTAAAAATAAAAACCACGCTTCACTTAATGAATGTGATGTTCAAGAGGTACAGAGAACATGCAGAAAGACGGTGTTGCTGATTGAATTCTGAAATCATTAAACATGGTGGGTTCGCTTAAGGGGAATAGCTGCAAAACAAACTGCTTTTATCTCCACACTTGGCCTTTCTACGCTGATATAAATTTATTAAATCAATTCATGGATCTGAATTGAATTTTTTTCCTTGAACTCTTTTGTTGCCAAGAAAATTGAAAGGCCCTTTGATAAGTAAATTCGAAGTGAAATACACACACACCACAAGCTAGGCACCCCCACAGCCAACCTGACTTTTTACAATAAATCTCAGTATTTTTACTTGGAGAGTTGTGACCCCCTCTTAGTTTATTCCTTCAATTTGTAGCCAAGTTTTAACATGTAATTCTTTGTCAGAGAGCTCTCCCTTTCACACCATTGTGATTAATACATTACCTATGTCAGGGTGTGCTGTTGGGAGTATGGAAGGACCCAAGTGCAGAGGAGGAATAAAGGTGACGATGAGGGTTTATTGCTCTGGCAACATGAACTTGGAACTTTAAGTACACTGAAGAACAACATAAATGATCCGGCCAGTGATAGAAGCACCCAACTGATCTTAAATATCAGGGGAGGTTGGGTCAGGTGAGTCCAATAAGGGAAACAGGGCAGCGGAAGTTCAGGAGGCAGAGATGGATCCTCCATGAACCATTCTGATGCTCTGAGGCTCTGATGGCGGCAGTGGCAGATCCAGAGGCTCTGAGGGAGGAGGCAGGAGCTCTGCTTCAGGGATCTGTGGCAGGAGGAACTCCGGGATAGGAGGCTGGAGGAGTTCTGGCGGTGGAGGCAGCAGAGTCTCTAGCTCAGGGAACAGGAACTGGAGAAAGTCTGGGCTGACAGAGACCAGAAAAACAAAAACAAACAAAAAAACAAACAGTTGCTATACAGTGGGACAAAAATTATTTGCCAGCCATCTATTCTTTTGTCCAACTTCCAAAGTCATCATAAAATGTCATTTTGTGATTGTATTTTTTTACACTCTATCTTTCACAACTGAAGTGCACCTATGATAAAAATTACTGACCACTCTCATCTTTCATCCTCTCATCATTATCATCTGCAGATTACTCTCACCTCCATATTCCTCTATGCAGTGATCCTGGTTTCAGTCATCATCATCATTTTAATAAATCTCTAATGGCAGTTTACTAGTCTCTCTGATGGTGTTATGTACTTGGGTCAGAAATCTTTATAACAACATGACATTTAATATATTTTAATACATACTAGCTTTTGCCTTGACAACAGTCTCTGGAAGTTTGGCAAGGATTTGCAGGCCACTCTTTGAGTCTATTGTTTTTGTAACTGATTGTCTCCTGGGTAGGTAGGGAGTGCCCCATAGAAAGTTTTTTGTTTTTGTGTTTTGTTTGCCCTGAAGAATGTCTAGGGCTACTGTTAGTGGCTACATCACTGTGCGGTATTCTTTGAGGAAGTGGTACTCCCTATCTGTGATGACCTTCGAACCAGAAGAAGATAATGTTAAGCGATTGGGAATTCACAAACACAAGCAATGCATTATCAAAGGAGTTCCACCTAGTTGTGCCTTCCGATGGTTTCATATACAGTCTTTGCAGTCACTGTGGGACAAGTAGCCTTATTCCACAAAGCTGCGCATTTTTATGTAGCACTTCTGTACACAGCTTTTATATTCTGGCCTAGAAAGTTAGTATTTGTCCACATCCAAGCATGAAATAAGGTTTGCTGTGTGTGATGCACATCTGTTGTGTGGTGGCGAAGTCACAACATCCTCTTCTACATCTACATCCGCATTCATGTGTTGTAAAGGCATTATGAAGGTGGATAAAAGTCACATAATCATCATCCTCCTACCTAGAGTCATCAGCCTGATTGGGCTGGTAAACTTGGAGGCCTCAAAATTAAAACCATCGTCTGTGTAAATCTCAAATATTGTAGTCAAAATGTTTAACTTCAAAACTCATTTTAGCTTTGTGCTCATTATGACGTACTCAGCAGCTAGCTATTTAGCCTCCCCTCCTTTCTTAGCAATTTCTGCAAATAATGGCTTGGAATGAATCATCCTCCACCATTAATAAGGGCAACCTATTAACCAGATAAATACCTATCATATGTTTGAGTTCGGCTGTGATGGACTGGCGACCTGTCCACGGTGTACCCCGCCTCTCGCCCGTTGACAGGGACCAGCCCACCCCGCGACCCCTTGAGGATTAAGCGGTTCAGAAAATGGATGGATGGATCCTCTTTATTGATAGAGGGTAGACTTTGGAAGAAGGAGAGAGGTAGGGGAAGACATGTGGCAAAGGTCGCCCGGGACTGGAGTCGAACCAGGGACAGCCATGTTGAGGACTGAAGCCTCTGCATATCGGGCGCCCGCTTTAACCACTGTAATTCTAGCTTTTGCTGCTTAGACAACTTTGCTCCTTGTCCTTCATTGCTAAAAGATTGTCAGCTATCATCTGTGTGAGAGGTATCTGTGTTTTTGGCCACTAGCTTTTTAGATGTGTGCGTTATGAGATGCTTCATTGAGTTGCTAATGTAGTGTCTGATTGAAAAGGCCTCTGAGGGTACCAGGATTAACTCTTATAACCGGCGTAAACCCACCATAAAAATGCCTGATGGAGTCGCCAGTGCAGTAAGTAAATAAAAGCGATAGCTAAATGCTAATGCTGTGTTAGCCATTAATTAAGCTGTCTCGCTTATGTCAACTTATAACTGCATTGTGAAGTAACTTCATTGTCTTACTGCTGCAATAATTATTTTTCTACTACTGCTAATGTTGCAGCTTAGAATTATTCTTCAACTCAAAGAAAAAGGATTTATGTTGTATGGTTATCACAGAAGAGCCATTTATCACCCCCAACTGGCTATCTAATTTCCTGCATGACTGTTGTTATGCTAAATGTGTTAAATGAAAAAGGTTAGTTACTGTGACACACAAACTTGGTGTCTGTCTTATATAGGGGTTCTTCTCCCTCCTTCTTTACTGATACTGTAAATGTTGCTTTGCCGAAGCCAGGCCAAGGCTTGAGGCTATGTCATGGAATGAGAAGCACTAATGGGTCGGAGGCGGGATTCTATTAAAACTGAGTATTTTACTTGCGAATGGAAGAATAACTCCAGAATATAAATTATATTTCAAGACAAATGGATACTAGATAACGCCAAATAAAACATTTATTTCACATTTGACCCTATTCCAGACTAAGAAAGGTGTAAATACCATGATACAGATCCTTTAATCATATTAAAATCATGTAAAAAATGTTATGGATTACATTATATATGATTTATATTTAGAAGAGGTCTGTCTTGAGGAACAGAAGTGACAGGAGAATAAAAAAACAAGCAATTTATAACTCAAAAGAACTAATCAGACAAATGTGTAGATGTTAAATAAATTCAACCATAAGTAAGTACCCAAGATTTTCACATTATATTTGTTAATCAGACACAAAGTCAAGATGGAAAAGTTAATTCAATTTTACAAAACCTAGACATGTCCAGAATTTCTAAACTCAAGGTCTGCCTGTAGTAAAAACTGTCAGCTGCTTCTGGGATGTGCATCAAACAGTCAAAGCAACAGGATGTTCATTTCAGAGGAGTGATGTTCCCCTTTGGTTGCTTTGCTGCTGGAATACTGGAATCACAGCACAATAAACAGATGACAGCTTTTCCTCTCAGCTGATCTCAGAGGGTTTTGGGCTAATAGAAAAGATATAAATGTCTTTCCCTCAAACACATGTTGAGATGGCAGTGGTGACTGTTGTTAGTTTCATTTACTCTGCAGCAATAAAATGAATACCGCTGTGTGCCTTGAGACTACATGTTGTGAATACATGCTATATTGAGAAATTGAAATGAACATATTTTTGCACCTCTAAAATAATGTAGTCTTAGAATAGAGGGAATTTATCTGCTGGATATAAGTTCTGCTTCTCTATGTTTGATAACTATTTTGCAAGAAATATTAGGGTTTGTCCTTTCTAAATTACTGCATATAGTTATCTTTACTGTTGAGCCTACTCTCTGAAAATAGGCTGCTCAATCTGCTCCTTCCAGTGTTCACAATACAATGAGGAATTTGCTGATGTTGCTGAAGATATAAAAGAGAATTGCAGGATCACCTTTGCTGTTCCCTAGCCATATCCGACCAGAATAAATGGAACATAAACTCATGTGTAAATGTTCTTCCAGCCTGCTGGAAAGGAATAGAACTTGTGAACCTTCAAAGAAGCTGAAGAAAGCTTTAAGATTTGTTGGTACTGCATTTGATGATTGTCATAATTCGAGGTTGGACCCAGATGCAGACTCAAAGAGGCAACATATGAATGTAAAAAGATCCTGACCCAGATCCTGACAGAGACATTTTGCTTTTAGTCCAATTCTACAGAAGTCCAAAGCCTAGTTTATACTTTTCTAAGAGCCACTTTGCACCCACATATACACGTACTGACAGATACATTTTTCTTTTATACTTTGCTGGTGTGTCATTGTTGCAAAGCAAGTCTCCGCCAGGATAGCAGGGGATACAGAGCTTTTCTGCAGTGATGGCTCTAGTCAACTAAAGTTAATTTACTTCAGCTTGTAAATGCACATGCACTCAAGGAGCAATGACCGACAGAGAGTTTTGATCGAGCTGGAAAGCTTTCTACTAAATGCCCAGCTCATTGAATATTCTAAAAAACTAATGTAAACAATGTTTTGGTGTTCTCTATATCTCCTGGTTTAACTTTACCAAAATACTATATTAGATAAACTGGCGTTACATTAGAAAGCTTCTCATGCCCATAAACTGAATTGACTATAGATTATATCGACTTTAGAGCACCGTTCTGGTGAAACGATCTGGGGCTGACCAATCACAGCTGTGTGGTCCCCATTGTGTCCAATGGATAGTTAGAAGATCTACTCCATGTTTCCTTGTATGAGTAATGGAAAGCCCTTGTGTGGATTGATAATGGCACTGTGTGTCTCTGCACATAAGCAGACAGAAATGTATAAACTTGAAAAGATCTTGACTGAGCTTGGACCCAAAACGAAACCACAATTCAGAAGGATCAATTAAAGGGTTTTATTTACAAATTTTTGAAAATGTGCTCTCTGGAGGCAGGTAGCTTCAGGTCAGGCACACCCAGGTCATGTACTGCAAGGGAGAAAGACTGGTGAATGAATGAAAGCAGAACCAGGCAGGAATTAACTAACAGAAACTGGAACGTACCCCAAAAGGCAGCTGTTCAGGAGTCTTCAGCTGAGTAATATATTGGAAGCAGGGGAGAGGGGTGTTCAATTGACCAGGAATGATCCGGTGAAGAACAGAAAATAACTTCACAGGGCAGGGTTTCAAAGGTCCGTGATCCAAAAATCTGTAATCCAATATTTGGTCCAGGTCAAATCTCAAGAAAGGCAGTGAAAATCCAAGGTCCAGAAGGCTGAAATCAGAGTTCAGAAACAAGCAGGGTTCGGTGCACAACAATAAATTCAGTTTACCAGGGATTGGGCAGCGGCAGAGGTCAGACGACAAAGAGTGTCAGGTACACGATCAGGCAGTCGGACATGACCGCTTGATAGCTGTGACAGGTAGCGGCAACAGACAATCTCGCACTGAGTGGCTGCAGGGCAGGAGCTTAAATAGGGAGCAGCCCAGGTGGGACCAATCAACCAATTAGCAGGCTGGTGAGCAGCAGAAAACATGATACAAACAGTGCAGAGTATGACAAAACTAGGTTTAAATAGTTTCCAATTACTGCAACAGAAATGGAACCGGAACTCCAACCGGGCTAAAACAGCTAAGCACGGTAGCTTTGCCACAGATGAGCTGTTTGGACCTTTTTTTCTGGAATATTGTACCTAAAGGATGGTGATGAGTGTAATCTTACAAGAAAACAGAATTATCTTTGTTTGTTCATCACCTCCCTAATCCCTCGTTCCCTTCGTTTCCTCCTTCATCCCCTCCTTTCCTCCTTCACCCCCCAACCCCCCCCCCCATCTCTTCATCCCCTTATCTGCCTTTTTCAAGTTCCAGCACTAATATCTGTTTCTTTCAGGTTCTTCGTCTCGGGGGGTCCTGTGCAGGCTCGAGAAGTAGACGGACTTCCGAACACTGCACCCCCACACAGAGTCTTCAAGCCTCCATCAGTGCATCATTCCAGACACACCATCTATCTAACCTTTTGTCAATAAATGATCTAATCTTAATAAATCTAATCTCTGTAAGCGTGGTCCATGCTAATGAAACACTTTTTTAACCTTAACTGAAAGTTTTTAAGAAACAAAAACAATTCAAGATAAGAGACCTGATTGAAATCAGTATATACAACACATACAGACATGCAAATGTGACAGCAGTAAAGGCAACATCAGCTTTGCTGATGGTAGTATTTCCTGTTTTTATATTGTTCATTATTACATTAAGTGTTGATGTGTGTCGCGTATAGGTTCACAATGGGACACATTTACTTGCTGGTGAGCTTTTGAAACCTTTGTTCAAGGACAATTTCCTCCGCCACTCCTCACTGTGACTGTTTTTGAAGTTCAAGTCATTTGCTCTTGAGAGGAGTGGATGTTTAGTGATGGAGCTGCCTGAGTCTGCATTTGTGATTAGTTTGGAGTAAGTAATGACTGTAGTATTAAGCTCCCTGATAGGCTATATTGAAAAAAAGGCGAACTTTTGTGATTTACACTTTTTTCTATCGCACCACATGTCTATTAATCAATATATATTTTTATTGAATTATCATCTGGTCCTATTGTCCAAGTCATTAGGTCACTGGCTAGTAAGCTTAGCTTCACATACACACACACCTCTGTACTGCTGGTCATTTGGTTGCCTTGGCTAACGAGAAAAACTCACTCAACCCTTTCCACCTCCATCATTACATGTCCTGGTCTTAACACATGCATCCCTGCTGAACTATGTTATTACTGCATATTTGTCTATTTTATTGTGTCTTTTTATTCATTAAATATTTTATCCTCTAAGTTATTCCTTATTATTCAATTTTGTAATATAATTAATTTGTTGATTTTGTCAGATTGATTATTAATTTTCTCTTTACCTAAGTTGTTTAGTTACATGTTGGTTGTTCAGGTGTAGGTTTATTGGCTTAATATTTTAAGTGTTAAGTTACACTATTGCACTATTAGTGTTTCCTCTGTGGGAGCCCTCTGCCTGGGGGGCGGTGCTTGGCTGCGGTGGCCTGGATGCTTTCCGGGTAGAGTGGGGGTCTCCACCCTCCCTCCTCTGGGCGCCCTGTGTAGTTGCCCTGGCTGCTGCCGCGGACCTGCTGCTGTCGTGGCAGCCAGCTCTCCTGACGGTGTTTTAATTACGTACCTGACTCATCTGAGCTCAGCCCAGTGTCTACCTATGTTCTTACACGTTTTGGGAAGGTGTCTGTGTGTGTATGTGGGTTAATGTGTGGATGTGTGCCGGTGTGTGTCTGTGTGTGTTTGGGAAGGGATGGGAATGTGGGTTATGTGGGGTCATTTTAATCTGTAAAGCACTTTGAGCTGCTTTTTGTTTTTGTATTAAAAGCGCTTTATAAAAAAAGTTTGATTTGACCTGTGTGTGATCCACTCCTTCACCTGTAGCTCTGTGATCACAGAACAAGGCTCTTAGTCACAGAAAAGAACCCCAAACTACTGAATGCTGTTTAGCTAATGATTCCTGGGAATCACATGGTGTCATATCAGGGTTGAACGAGGACCCAGATGCAGAGTGGTTATTGGAGCTTGGAATGCTCAAATTTATTAACCAAGTGAAAGACTTGGGACTGAAGACAGAGCAGGACGTAACATCTCATCTTGACTCGTGAGAAATCTTGTTATTATCTGGTGTCATACTTATGACAGATCATGTGAATGTCTTTCTAAGCATTATACAAAGTGTCCCTTATTGTTATCTATATTCTGATTGTCCAGTGAAACTTTCTCCTTATTGTTTACTGCTGACTAGTGAAGATTACTGCCTCATGACTGGTCTTGTGATTATCCTCTGATGCATAGAATAGAGTGTTAGTTATCCTCTCATCCAAGGCCTCTCAGACACCCAGATTTCTACCACAAACTGGTTTGTAAAGTCAAGATTTAAGTAGAATAACAGGAATGTAATTCATTATGAGTGCATGGATGTAAAGAGGCTGGTCTTGGCAAAGGTTTGAATGAACCGATCATGTTTTGTGTGCCATATGGTTTGTGTTAAAATATAAAACTTAATGTTTCTGTTATATACTTTGTCATTCCTTGGTAGGGTGACCCAGAGTGTGGGTAATTGATACCACTCTGCAAGCTAAATATTTGATCTGTTTTAAGGAACTCTGTGAACCAGTATTTCATTTCTTGTATTAAAATCTAAAGAAAATTAAATTACTCTCGTCTCCTCTCTGATAAAAATGAACACGCATTGAATTTATAGAGTTATGGTTTAAATTGAATAAAGTTTAAAATTCTTCACTAGAAAGCCTGGAGAAGATTCTGAATTCATCTTTAAACTAGAGCTGGATGATATAGAAAAAGAGTATATTGATAAAAAAAGTAGTCATATTGATTGATATCGATAAAAATCACATAATGTAAAAAATACATTTTAAGTGCCTCCCCAGTCATTTTGTCATTCTTCAATTAACTGATTTTAATTAAGAATTTAATTAATTAATTTTTCAAACACTTCTTTTTATCATAAGTAAGTTTGTAGGACACAGAAACAAACCAAGAGACCTGAGTAACATCAGTAAATACAAAGAAAAGTAAAATTATGAACTATTATATTATATATACTTTTAATCCAGTTAGTAATTTAAATTAAAGAATTAATGCTTTTTAATCTTTTAAACATTTTATGACACTTTATAATATTAATGGCTGAAACCCTTGGTTTAGTTTGTCAATAAAGCTTATTCAAATTCACTTCAGCTCTTCACCTGTAGGCTAAAGCTAAAGCTAACAAGCTACTAACCAGTGTTGATGGAGCCCAGAACACAGCAGCTCAGTCACTGAGCCGAAGCAAGCAGGTCTATCCAACCCCTGTTGTGTTTTTTAAAGTGTTTATTCGCTTCTGAGGACCGGGAGCAGAACCGAGGGGAAATTTTAAAAGCCACAGATGTTAGCAACGCGACGCGACCTGGGTAAGTTTCCTGTGTCTCTCTGTAAGAGATTCGTAGCGAGCTGGGAGAGGGGAGCCCTACTTAAAACTGCTGATCGTAGTTTTATATTTGTTCATTATTGCTACGTAGTGGGTGGAGGATCGGTTCAAAATGGGACGCAAATTTACCTGAGCCACTGAAACGTTTATCCAGAACAACGTCCTCCATTGCTGCCTTGTTGTGACGTCTGAGCGCGGCGAAGTTACGCCGATGGTTCACTTAGGGACTATTAAAAAATGCTGTTTCAGCTCAAGTCATTTAATCCTTTTTGAGGTTTGAAAGGAGAGAGGGTGACTGACAGAGCTGCGTGGGTCATTGTTAATGATTCGTTGGAGTAAGTAATGATTGTTGTATTAAGCTGCCTGTATAATGAAAAAATGAGGGGAAACTCTTTTTTCTATTGAACTTTTTTATCGACCCCTTTTTTCTCTATTACACCACACGTCTATCGATCGATATATATTGCTATCGAATTATCGTCCAGCCCTGCTTTAAACCTATTACTGTTGTAATTTTGCTTTACTGTAATTATGGGGTGATAATAGCTCAAGAGTGGGGAGTTTGTTATGTAATCAGAAGGGTGACGGTTCAAGTCTCAGCGCTGACTGTCTCAGTCGTGTCACTGAGCTAGACACTTCACTTTTTCCCTACTGGTGGTGATCAAAAGGCCCGGTGATGCCAGTGTCTGGCAGCCTCACCTCTGTCAGTGCACCCCAGGGCAGTTGTGGCTACAATTTAGCTTGCCATCACTAGTGTGAGAATTTGTGCATCAATGTTGTAAATGACTAAATGTTGTGTAAAGCGCTTTGGGGTCTGTAGGGACTGAGTAAAGAGATATACAAATACAGGCCAATTACCATTTTAAATTTACCAAACAGGTCAGCCATTTAATGAGTACTATTTAAAATGAAATTGACCTATGTATATTGTGTACCTAAAAATATTTGTGTTTAATTATTGAATATTCACATGAACCACTAAATGAAAATCAGGTGGTAATACTGTAATTTCATTCCAAACCCCTATTTTTCTGTGTCATAAGAAGCCAAAATAGTTTCTGTGAAAAAATAGGTTTAAAATTTGTAATGGACAAAAGGACAAAAAGTGGACAAAAGTCTGAATCTGTGATTTATATACTATCCAGATATATTTTCCTTAATAAATAGAACTTAACTTGTTCTATTGAACTAAAGCGCAGTTTATGCTTCTCCGACCGCAAATTTGCACTCAGATGCAGACGTATTGACGAAGACATTTTCCGTTTATAGTACTCTGCTCTATCTGGGAGACTGTGGCTCAGTGGTAGAGTAGTTGGCTTGCAATTGGATCATCATAGGTTCAATTCCAGCTTCCTCCAGTCACATGTCAATGTGCCCCTGGGCAAGGCACTTAACCCCCAACTTCTACATTGTCCTCACCGAGCCGTGTTGGTGTATGAATGTGAGGGTGAATGTGGCTTCAATGTAAAGCGCTTTGAGTGGTCAGCAAGACTAGAAAAGCGCTATATAAGTTCATTCCACTCCATTGTCTGTTGTTTTGCTCGACGGAGACAGCAGCCACTCCTGTTTTTTTTTTGGCTTGTGAACACATTTCTTCTTCAAGGAGCAATGAACAACAGAAAGTAAGTTTTGATTCAGCTGTAAAGCTTTTTACTAGAAGTGCAGATTATAGAATAGTCTATAAACATGGAAACAAAACACAGCATACGTTTGTTATTTTCCTACACTTCCTTGTGTTCAAAATCGCCAAAGGAACAGATTAGTTAAGTTATCCTTTGAGTATGAAGCATTTGGCCAAACGCTGCATTAACTACTGATTGCAGCGACTATAGAGCCCTGTTCTGGTGAAGCAATCTCTGGATCTTACTGAAACTGACCATCACCCTAAGCTCACCCTAAACCATCTCGATTGGGTTCAGGTCCGGTGACTTTGGTGGACAGGATATTTCACAATTTTTGGAAAAGTAAAACATAATTCCATATGTGTTCACTCATAGTTTTGATTCCTTCAGTGAGAATCTATTATGTAAATAGTCATAAAATTAAAGGAAACGCACTGAATGAGAAGGTGTGCCCAAACTTTTGGTCTGTACTGTATATGTATATAGTTTTTCTGATTCATTATTTTGCCAATATTATGTTTTTGTTCACTTAAAAAGTCATTTTAAAACAAGTGACTTAAACTATTTGAACATTTGATTTTTAAACAATTAGGCCCTCTGCCTAGGGAACAGCGGTCAGCTGTGGCTGCCTGCATGATCTCCAGATAGTGATGGGTGGAGGTAGGTGTCTCAGCTGTGGCGGTTTAGGAGTTTTCTTCAGTGGGGCCTATGATAATGATGGCTAGATATTAGGGTTGTCAAACGATTACATTTTTTACCTAATTAATTACAGGGTAGCTGTAAATTAATCCTAATTAACATTCCTAAGTAACTAAAATTTTTGGTGTAGGGAACAAATCCAGTTGCCATAGCTATTTTTCATTAAATAAAGGAGAGATTCATTTTTTTTTAACTCCACAATCACATTCACAAGTAGTGCTTTTAAATTATTTCTCTTTTAGCTAGTTGCTAAGGCAAACAAATTGGCTAACATTTTCTGTATGTGAAGCTGACTGTTTAATCATGTTGGACAACTATCCACTTAAAGGGACTATCCTATGTTCATAGAATGATTTCAGTCAGAGGCTTCAACAGTTTTGCTAGAACAGACTGCTACTGTGGTGGAAGAAACAGTGAGCTGTCTATATAGGTACTGGTTCAGGGTGGGATCACTCTGTTTAACACTGGGAGAACCTGCCAGAAGGTGTGAATAGAATTAAAACATTTTTCAACCTCGACCCAAGTCACATTTTTATTTTATTTCATAGGCGCCAAATTGTAGTTCTGACATACTCAACCGTACCCCACCCCGCCCCAGCAAAGTCATTGATAAAAAAAAACTGCGACCTAAGCTGACAACTGTACACTGATATGAAACAGTAGGCTATATACTTGTCATGATCCTTCTGTGTTAATTAGCAGGTCATCTTCTATAGAAGATCTTTGAGGCAGCTGCATATGCAACACACCGCCCGCTGATCTCTGCTATCACTCAGAAGATTTACAGTTTGCCTACTCATGTTGTGAATAAATCCTTCAGTACCATTTGACTCATTGATTCTACATGTATACATTCAAGGGAATATATTTTTAAAAGTGATTAATATTCAGATAAACTTATAGGCGCAGATTATAGGTTGGGATTGAGTGCAAAGTATATCTTACTATGCATGTCTGAACTTCTATGTTGTTGGGGTTTTGTTTTTACAAAAAAAGCACTCTAGAGCATGGGTGGAGTCAGGTGGTGGCTACTTGGGCTTAGGTGTTTTCTGAGAAACCCCAAATTTGAATTTTACTTTTGAATGGGAAGAAGCATCTCAGAAATAGGTTTCAATACCGGAGTCCACCAGAGAGACGGTAGCTATGTAAAGTAGTCTGTACAGCCTTCCTGAATTCCCTGAAGAAGAATTGCTTCTGCTGTTTTAGTAGCATGCCTGCTTGTGAATGCAATTTACATTAAAGGACTGCATGAGAAAAAAAAATCCTAATATGGATATCTGAACCCTTATTAGACATAAAGCATAAATTGACAGCTGTTTATGATTCAGGTTTGTTGAATCTGATTTTAAGATGCTGGCTTGTTAAATGTTGTTGATGTAAGTTTGGTACAGCAAATGAATGGTAACAAGATAATGTTACATTTGTGGTAACATCTCTCATCAATCCCACCCCATTACCCCATGTGACGGAGACCTGGTGCTCCATCACTACTTATGGTGAATAAGTTCTTACATGAATATTGCATGATTGGCAGATGTTGAGGTAATAAACACACAGAGGAATTAATTGATCATTTTATTTAGGTAGAAAACAAGGTTAAATGTTTGTTGTTTGCAAAGGGGGACTGGCCATCCTGCCTGTGAAGTAAAACTTCAGTTAGTGTGCACATTGTGACAAACATTGATACTTATGTCTACTTATGCTGTGTTCTGAAATGGGTAAAATTGTATGTTTAGCAAGGTAATGGAATTACTCACCTTTGGTTGTCGTCTTGGCAGGAGAGGAATGGTAAAGGAGGGAAGTGGTCCAATTGCCTGCTTAAGAGCTCTTGGAGCAAACCAAATTAATAAGGAAGGGGGAAGTAGTTTTAATGTAATGAAATGTTTAAATGAATGATGCTGTATAGGCAGAGTTATTGACTTATTTATAGTTATGTATATACAGTGTGTAAATATTTATTCTTCATGTTTGTTGTAGGTTGTTGTTGTATATAGAGCTGTTAGAGGTTTGGTATTTTTAGTCCCACCTGAATGGGATGTCCCAGCTAATTACCTGAAGCAGGAGGGTATAAAAGCCTCAAATGCACTTGGGAATGTGTTAATGGTCAATGTCAGATGTACTAATAAAGAAGCCAGTCTTGGTTGAAATGTATCCAAGCCTCACGTCTCTTCATCAAACTGGGATGTCATCAGCGGCCTAATTGACACCCCACCACCATTTAATGAATGAGAAGGCAGTTTATTTATTTATTTTTTTACTAGCTTCTGTGAATGCAACAGTATTTTATTATGTTGCTTGTTCTGCCACACAGATTGGAGATTTGCTTAGACATCACAATCCGGCCAGCTACTCGCACCACTCTAATACTAAGGGGACAGGGCCTAGACAGAGTGATTTATATCAGACTCAACTTAATGGCTGTGCTGGACCCAGGTTAGTCTGTGGTGGGGAATCCCTGTCGGCCGATCCCTTGTCGGGGCCCTGCTGGGGGGGAGGGGCACCCCCTGGTGCCCAGGGCCCACCCTGGCATCATCAGTATCTACAGACATATTCTTGGGCTGAGGTTATCATAAATAGATAACTGGTGCCAAGAGCTTTTCAGTGACATTATGATTGTTTTTATATACCCATTTTTGTGTGTTGTGAATGTGTAGTTCTTAGTTCATATAATTTGGTCTGTTTTGTTAATGCTGCTCTGTTTTATTGATTGTTGTTTTTTCTCCACCTCTCTGCCATCCAGCAGATGTGGAGGACTGGGATGTTTTACTGTCTTCTTGTTCCCCTTCCTCTCTTTTATCGTCAATTCATACTTCTCCTCTCCTGTCTCTCTTCTTCATCTACTTTCTTTCTTTTCTTTTGTTTTCCCGTTTCCATGTCCATAACTGCAAGAAATTAAACCCACAGCATTCTATAATAAAGATTTTTCAGTCATATGTATCAAGTGGAGTACTATAGCAAAGCTGTAGTGCTCTGCTTGAGAAAGTAAATCTGTTAGGCTTGTACGTGGTATTTAGACACTATTTCTGAATGCCACACTGCCAGACAGGACACATACAAAAAAAAAAGTCACAACGTGAGGATCAAACACTGATGTACACCTAAACACACATAAAACCCATAAAACCCATAAATAATTCAGAGTTTTTAAACCTATTTCTCTGTTTTATCATTCATTAAGTTATTACTTACACAAGAAGTGCAATTTCAAATGCAGAACAGAAGGAGCTGTTGCAGAAAGCAGGATAGGATTAAAATCACTGACTAATCAACGACTCATTTAACATTTTGACTGATGATTGTCTTGGAGGAAAAAAAATCTGGGGATATCACCAGCTTTAACTAGACCACAGCCCTGATTAACGTTTGCAGTTATTCATGTAAAGATTTCTGTCTCTATGCATTTCCATGGATTTACTCAGGAAAATAAAGCTTGTTCATCATTGTTGCATTTTATATTTATCATATACACAAATACTTGCATGCAGGCATAAAATTCAAATATTCAGATATACAAATGTCTTTCAGTAGATATGATCAGCACTCAGGGGGACCTTGCAGAGCTTGCATGCCTGCATGGGGGGGTTTCTGCTAAGGGCACAGGACAACTTCACCACATCAATGGGGAAATGGGTCGTGGGTGGGTGTTCCTGCATGACAATGACACCAAACATATAGCAAAGTAAACAAAGGAGTGGCTCAAGAACAAGCACATTAAGGTCATGGAGTGGCCTAGTCAGTCTCTGAACCTTAATCCAATAGAAACCTTATGGAGGGAATTTAAGCTCAAAGTTGCAAAGAGACAGCCTCAAAACCGTAGTGATTTAGACTGATCTGCAAAGAACAGGGAACCAAAATTCCTTGTAAAATGTGTGCAAACTTGATCAGCAATTACAAGAAATGTCTGAGCTCTGTGCTTGCAAACAAGGGTTTTCCCATTAAGTATGAATATTTTTTTGTTAGAGGGTTCAAATGCATATTTCACTCAATAAAATGCAAATCAGTTTCTATATTTTATTTAAAGTTATATTTTCAATGTTCCTTTTGATGTGCTATCTGTCACTGTTAATGTAAACCTACCTTTAAAATGATACTGTTCTGTGACTTTTCATTTCTTTGTCATTGGGCAAACTTAACAAATCAGCAAGGGGTCAAATAATTATTTCCATCCATCCATCCATCTTTTTTTGCTCATCCAGGGTCAGGTCGTGGGGGCAGCAGTATACTGTAAGCAGAGAGACCCAGTCTTCCCTCTCCCCAGCCCTTTCGGGCCAGCTCCTTGGGTGGAATCCCGAGGCGTTCCTAGTACAGCCGAGAGACATAGTCCCTCCAGTGAAGACTGGGTCTTCCTCTGGCCCTCCCCCCAGTGGGACGTGCCCGGAACACCTCACCAGGGAGGTATCCAGGAGGCATCCTGACCAGATGCCCAAGTCACCATACGTGGCTCCTTTCGATGTGGAGGAGCAGCAGCTCTACTCTGAGCCCCCTCCAAATGACTGAGCATCTCACCCTATAAGGGAGAGCGCACACACCCTACGGAGGAAACTCATTTCAGCCGCCTGTATCCATGATCCCGCTCTTTCGGTCACCAACCAGAGTTCATAACCATAGATGAGGGTAGGAATGTAGATCAACTGGTAAATCGGGAGCTTTGCCTTTCAGCTCAGCTCTCTCTTCACCATGACAGACCGGTACAGCGCCCGCATAATTGCAGATGCCTTAGCAATCTGTCTATTGATCTCCTGCTTCAGTTTTTCCTCATTCATGAACAAGACCCCCAGATACTTGAACTCCTCCACGTGAGGAAGGACCACATCCCTGAGCCCAGAGAAGGCACTCTACTGTTTTCCAGCTCAAGACCATGGTCTCGGATTTGGAGGTGCTGATCCTCATCCCAGCTGCTTCACACTCGGCTGCGAACCACTCCAGCGAAAGCTGTAGATCACATTCCAATGAAGTTAACAGGACCACATCATCAAAAAGCAGAGACCCGATCCTGAGGGCACCGAAACAGATCCCCTCAACACCTTGGCAATTGTGCTGACAGCAGAGGCTGTCAGCACAATGTCTGAGAAGCATAAACTAGGCTTAAGACTGTTCAACAGAGACATCCAACCTGTTTCCTAAATGTATTTATTTATTTATGTATTTATTTACTTATTTATTTATTTATAACATATACAGCTTTTAGATATATGTACGTAGGTAGGTAGGTAGGTAGGTAGCTAGGCAGGTAGGTTGGTAGGTTGGTTGGTAGGTAGGTATAAACTGGGCCGGTCTGAGGTATTAAACTCCGGGGCTGAGAGAGGATGAGCTGCTGAGTTCTCGCGAGAGCTGTGCATAGGTGAACATGGCGGTTATGTGGTAATGTATACACCCAGGTAAAATAAGACAATCATTTTGAATCAAACGCAGCTTCTAAAATAACCATCAAGTTACTTTTTTTTTTCCTCTAAACAACCTGGACGAGGAAACATTGGATTCGCTGGAGTGCTACCTAGACGAGTGCTTTGATAACATCGTTATGGGTAAGTCACGGAAACCTGCTTCGGATACAACAACGAGCACACCGTCGCAGAAGCGCACTCGTTCCGAGGCTAGCACATCCACCGACTCGCCAGATAGAAGCTACGGCGACATCCTGGACTCAATAGACAAGAAGCTAACCAGCCTGGACGCTCGTCTCGCGCTGGTGGAGGTTCTTCATAAAGAATTTCAGGCTCTGAGGGAATCGCTGGAGTTCAGCCAACAACAGGTAGCTTCACTACTTACAGAAAATCAAACACTAAAAGAAGATGTTAAGAAACTCACCGAGGGGATGAAGCAGCTGTCGGGAGAAAACAAAAGCTTCAAGGAGTCTATCCTAGACATCCAGGCCCGATCAATGAGGGACAATCTTGTTTTTTCGGGGATACCAGAGCAGGCTGAGGAAGATGCTGAAGTAGCCGTGCGAAAGTTCATTCAACACCAGCTGAAACTGCCAGACGACACGGTTAAAAGCATAACCTTCCATCGGGTTCACCGACTCGGAGGTAAGAAGCCCAACAACACCCGCCCGCGACCAATTGTTGCAAAATTTGAACATTTTAAACAAAAAGAACAAGTCAAAGGACGCGGGAGAGAGCTACGGGGGACGAATTACAGCGTTAATGATCAGTTTCCGAAAGAAATCCTGGACAGAAGACGCGTGTTATTTCCAATTAGAAAAAAACATATTAGTGAGGGCTGTAGGGCTACGGTTAGTGTGGATAAACTGTATGTTAACGGTCAGCTGTTTAGGGACCCTCAGGTTACTCCTTGGCTTTATTAGTCATATTTAACAGAACCAAGACAGAATTAGCTTTATCAGACAACTATAGTTTAAAAAAAAGCACAGCTCAGCAGGCTGTTTTTGTTTGTTAATGTGGGTAGGGGCAGGGCTGTGCACTAGATTGCTTTTTCTTTTTTTTTCTTTCATTTTTTCTTTTTCACTATTATCTTTCTCACATTTGTACCACCAAATCTCTTTATCACCTTTTTTCCTTTTTCTCTCTCACACACACACAGACTTTTATCATGGCATATTCATGTTTTTCCATCATACTTTCATTCTGTACACACCTGTATGGTGCATTATTTACCCGCTTTATCTCTGCTTCTGGTTTTTTTCAATCTGGCAACCCCATGGACAAACCAAAATTACACCTATATTCATCCTTGGCGATAGTACATATCTAAGGTTTATCTTAGCTCTATGAATCCTGTAAAATTTATAACATGGAATATTCGCGGCGCTAGCTGCAGAGATAAAACCATTAAGATTTTCAACCATCTTACAAGACTGAAGGCAGATGTCGTCTTACTACAGGAGACTCATAAATCAAGTTCAACAGCTAATGATTTAAAAACACCAGAGTATCCTAATATATTTTCTTCATGCTATAACTCTAGACAACGAGGAGTAGCAATATTAATAAATAGAAATACTAATTTTAAAGTAATAGACACAGCTACAGATCCAGAAGGTAGATTTATAATATTAAAACTATTTATAAATAACCAAAAGTTATGTATAGTTAGTATATATGGTCCAAATGTTGACGACCCCTCATTCTTTCATACTTTCTTCTCGGTTCTGGCTAATCACATGGATTGCTCACTTGTTCTTGGGGGAGATTTCAACTTTGGACTAAATGAAGAAATAGACAGGCTCAGTACAGCAGGGACTCAGCGCAGATGGCAATCCATAGATATAGTTAAACAGTACATGAGCGATTATGGACTCTGCGATGCATGGCGATCGCTTCATCCCAACGACAGAAAATACACTTTTTACTCAAACGTACATCATTCTTATTCTAGATTGGACTATTTGTTAGTCAGCAGCTCACTGTTGAATTGTCAGGTTTAGGTTCAAGGAGGACCCAGATGCGGAGCGGCGTTTGTGGCTCTTACGGCCCATGTTTATTAATAGTCCAAAAAACAGACGAGAAGCACAGAGAACACAAGCACTAGGAGAGGTAACGACAACAACGACCCGACGAGGACAGACAGACACAGAAGGGCATATATACTGTGGGGAGGGTAATCAGGAAACGTGGAACACCTGGGAGCAGAGGCAGAAAACACAGGGAGGACTAATAGGACAACAGGTGAAACAAACTAGGACTAAGTAACTAAAACAGACTGGGAGGAAACAGGGAGGACTAAACAACACAGACAGGGACGGATCATGACATGAATGACATTTCAGACACTGAGATACATCCTATAGTGATCAGCGATCACGCTCCTGTTTCTTTAAATTTAGCAAATAAAATTGCAACCCTTCAATATAAAAATTGGAGATTTAATACATCATTACTTAAGGATAAAGAATTTATTAAATATATTGAAAAAGAATGGGCTTCATACATGGAATTTAATGATCTCCCTGGTATGTCGCCATCCACTCTATGGGAAGCAGGGAAAGCTGTGATTAGAGGTAAAATAATTTCATTCTCATCAAATAAAAAGAGAACAGAAAATAAACATGTTCAGGAATTAGAAGAAACTATTAAATCATTAGAACCTTCCCTGGATAAAGAGAGCTTAAGTAAAATAAGGAAAGCAAAATTAGAGTTAAATGAAATTATTAATAAAAGGACGCAGTTCTTAATCCAAAGACTTAGAATAGAAAACTTTGAACATAGTAATAAATCAGGTAGCTTCTTAGCTAATCAGTTAAAAATAAATAAAGAAAAAACAACTATATCTGCAATCAAAGACAAAACTGGGAATATAATATATGACCCTGAAAAAATAAACAACACTTTCAAAGAATTTTATGAGACGTTATACACACCAGAGATAAACCCTTCAAATAATGATATTGTACAATTTCTGGATAAAATAACTCTTCCTAAACTTTCAGACAGTCAAGCAAAGGCCCTGGATTCACCGCTAACAGTGTCTGAACTCCAGGAGGCCCTCCAATCTATGCCTAATAATAAAGCTCCAGGTCCAGATGGATTTCCAGTAGAGTTCTATAAAGAATTCTGGAATATTCTGGCACCAACATTTTACAAAATGTTACAGGAAACAAAGGAAAATGGTCGAATACCACCAAACATGAATTCTGCCTACATCAATCTTCTATTAAAACCAGGAAAAGACCCTATGTCTCCTACCAGTTATCGTCCGATTTCTCTTATCAATGTGGATCTGAAAATAATTTGCAAAGCTCTTGCAAGAAGGATAGAGAAAATAACACCTCTAATAATCCACCCGGATCAAACAGGTTTTATAAAAGGTAGGCTCTCTTCCACAAATTCACGTAGATTAATAGATTTAATAGATTATTCCCACTGTAAAAACGTCCAAACCAATATATTATCTTTAGATGCAGAAAAAGCATTTGATAGAGTTAACTGGAAATTTTTATTTGCAGCCTTAAATAAATTCGGATTCAGTAATTCTTTTGTAAACTGGTTAAAAATATTATACAGCTCACCAACAGCATGTATTAGGACCAATAATCAAACATCATCAAGGTTCTTTCTTCAGAGAGGTACCAGGCAGGGATGTCCACTTTCTCCCTCCCTCTTTGCTATTTTTATTGAACCATTAGCAGCAGCAATCAGGCAAAATAATAATGTTAAAGGTATACAATGCAACAAAATAGAACATAAAATCAGTTTATACGCAGATGATGTACTACTTTTTCTACAGCATTCACAAACTTCCTTGTATCAGGTAATTGAGTTAATAAAATCTTACTCAAGAGTTTCAGACTATTCCATAAATTGGTTAAAATCTACAGTCCTTCCTATCAACTGTTCTTACCAGAGTCCTGTTGCTTTGCAGCTCCGGTCCGGAAATATTACATATCTAGGTATCCATATCTCACCAAGACTGGCAGACTTATCTAAGCTAAACTACGTCCCACTTTTAAAAAAAGTGGAAGATGATCTGGCAAGATGGAAATCCCTTCCAATATCACTTATTGGAAGGGTAGCTACAATAAAAATGATGGTTTTGCCTAGAATCAATTATTTATTCTCAATGATCCCAAGCAAACCATCACCTGATTGGTTTAGATCTCTGGACTCTTCTGTTTCTAAATTCCTTTGGAAAGATAAACCCCCACGTATCAGCTTAAAAACACTACAGAAGTCCAAAGATAAAGGAGGTCTAGACCTACCAAACTTTCGTCATTATTTCTTAGCCAACAGACTCCAATACACATCAAGATGGGTAAAACACAGTTATATCGATGAGTGCTGGGTAGATGTAGAACAGACACTATGCAATAAGATAAAACTTTCAGATCTACCTTTTGTTAGCTCAAATATAAAACAAAATGAATGTTTCAAAAGTATAAATATCAGCTCCTCTCTGACAGCTTGGTGGGAATTTCTTAAAATGACAAAGACCTCACTAGTCCCATGCAGGCGTACACCCATCTGGAATAACCCGGATATCTTACAAAAAAAATGCATGATTAACTTTCCAGGCTGGAGTTGTAAAGGAATTGAATACCTGGAGCATATATTTGATGGAACAGACTTTATCCCCTTTAATACATTGGTTACACAATTCGGAATTAACAAGAATAAATTCTTAGAATACCAACAAATTAAATCAATTATAAAAAATAAATTTAGGCTCAATACAGTTGATTTACAAATTCCAGGAAAAGTTTTAGACTTCCTTAATCTTAACCCTCCCAAACTGCTATCTAAAATATACAAAACATTAAATAGAATAGATGAATCAATAGCCCTTCCTATTTCAAAATGGGAGATGGACTTGTCCATCTCAATAGACCAAAACCTCTGGTCTCAAATTTCATTAAGAACCTTCAAATTTCTTAAGAATCCTAATCTACGATTAATACAATATAAAATCCTTCATAGAGTGCATTATACAGGGCAACGGATGTTCAAGATGGGTTATACGCCGTCTGATACCTGTTTACAATGTACAAGCAATCTACCAGACAATTATATTCATGCTCTTTGGTTCTGCCCACCTGTTAAGAAATATTGGTACCAGATATGTGAAGATCTATCAAAGTGTCTGAAATGTAATATCACACCTGCTCCCAGAGTTTGCTTGCTGGGAAATATAGATGAAGTTACCATGGATACAAAGTCTATGCAATTATTTTACATCGCCTTATGCATCGCTAAGAAAAATATCCTCTTGAACTGGAAAAATAAAAATACTCTGAATATTAATCAATATAGAGATCTCCTTCTGGATTACATTGGTCTAGAAACGGCATCTGCCTCCACATCTGATCAATCTTTCTGGTCACCCTTGATCAGTTCCATCACCTAGTGGGGTCGGGCCCTTGATTCCGTTCTGTGGGACACGGTTGCCGATGTGGAGCTTAAGGGTTGGTGGTGACTGCGGGGAGGTCCTTGGGGGTGGGTCCGCTTGCGGTTCGGCGATAGGTGCCGAGACCCTCGCCTGGGGTGGGACTTTGGGGTCTTTGTGTGGTGACTCCTAGTGGCTGCATGCGGCGCCTTAGAGGGGTCGTGCTGGCGGACACGGGTTACTGGCCTGGTGCTGTGCTGCTCTGGGGGGGTCTGGACTGGGCCTGGGGCTCGGGGTTCTGGGGCGGCGCGCCCCCCGGCTGGGGCCCTGGCGGGGCTTGGCCGGGGGGGGCCGCTGCCGTCGGTGCCGGCTGGGGGGGGGCTGTGGTCGGCCGGTGGTTGGCGGGCGCTGCTGCCCTTTCCATCTCCCCGGGCTGGTTCCTGTCGCTTGCTCCCCGGTGGCCGCTTGCCGCGTCCGGGCGTCGGCGAGAGGCCGTGGCGGGTGGCCGGCGTCTCCGGGCCCGATCGGCTATATTGACACTGGACATGGCTCCTGGGTCTTGGTCTTAGCCCTCGCGGGGGTGCTGGGGTGGGGGGCTCTGGCCGGTGTTGGTCGGCCTCCACGGTGACTGACCAGTTGGTGGGGTGTGGGCTGGTGGGTGGACGTGCTGGGTTCTGTTGCCACCCGGCCATCGGGCGGTAGTAGCAAGGCTGGAGGATGTCGGCCTGGGGATTGGCCGCCCGGGACTTCGGTCTGCTCACGGGCCTGGCGCGGCATGTCCGGGGTACCCGAGTCGGTGGTGCGCCGGGTTCCGGCCTCGGCCCGGGGGTCCTCGGACGCTGGCGGTGCCTGGGGCGTCTCTTATTGGCGGGGAGGCTTTTTACCATCTAGCACAGGCGCTCTTTTTAACGGGGTGCGCTTGGGACGGGAGGGGGGAGGGCGTTGAGGGTGAGGGGGGGCTAAACTCAACCTGGGTGTCTAGTGACATGTGTTTTGTTAGCAGTGTGAATGTTGGGGAGGATTTAGGTATGCCCCTGGCATGGGGGCTGGTGGATTGCCGGGGCCCCCATGGGGCTCGGCGGTACCGCTGCCGTGGGCCCCGACTGGACGTGCTGGGGCCTCCCACCCCTGGTGGATCGGGCCGAACGGGGGTGCCTATTGGAGTCAGCAGGGGAGCTGGCTCCCTGGGGTTGGCAATGGTCACCCCAGTTATTTTCTCCCCATCCCCATGCCTCTGTCCACCTGCTCCTTCATTCTACCATTCACAAGGCCTTGGGACGTGGGCACGTCACTGGGGTGCGGGATGGAGCTTCCGTCTTCGCTACCCGGTGGCGGCCTGGGTCCCGATTTTATTGAGCAATTTAGACACTACACTTGCAACATTTACAGGGAACGCACATGTAGGGACCTGGCGGTGTGGCGCCACAGGCGAGGCCCCCCCGTTGAGGGGGCCTCGCCTGTGGTGCCGGCACCCACTGGTTAAACGCATCTAGACACTGAGGGCCCGGGGGGGGAGATGGGGGTACCCGGCAGTATTCCCATGTCCCCCCCCCTCTGTTTTAAGTGCACATTAGAACAACACGCAACAACACCACATTGAGCTGGGGGAGAGAGGCTGGGGGGTCTTTCCACACCCCTGTTCGTTGGACCATCAGGGGTCGGAGCCCGGATAGAACATCACGCCGTCTGGTCGGGGTCCTGGGCTGGTGGGCTGCTCTTGCCGGTGTGGGGCCTTGGCGGTCTACTTGTCCCCGTCCTGGTGGGCAAAGGGGTCTGTCTCCTGGGTGCAGGGGCAGGGTTCTCTACTGGGGTGTCTGTCCCTGGGCCTGGGAGTATGGAGTATAGTGTACGTATGGGGGGTATGAATGAGGGTATAGCGTCCTTTTTTCGTATGTCCTGTATTTGTAAGAATGTGTACACAAGAAAGGGAGGGTACGTATGAGTGTCTCTGTCTGTCTATGTCTACCTGTCAGGTTGGGTGTTTGGCTGCTCTCTGGCCTGATGCATCTTCTTCCCTCCCCGTCACTCCCCGTCGGTGATGGTTGCTCCTGCCCGCTGGTTGATGATGACTCTCGATGCCTGGGGCTGGGGGTCCCGGTTGCGGCCCGGCTCGGTCCTGGTGCATGTCGGGCGGGTCCTGGGTGGTCCGGTGTGTCGGGCGGCCGCTGTTTCGGGCCGATGTCCTCCTTGGATTGACTGGGGCACCTCTTATGGGGGTGCCGGGTTTGTAGAATAGGTTGGTGCCGTCCGGTGGATCGGTGGGGACCGTGCCTGGCGCCCAATCCTCCTGCCGGTTCCAGGACTTCAGCTGGCTGGTCTGTTCGCCTGGTGGGGCTGTCCGGCATTGGCTGGGCCCCTGATCTTGGCGCCCCACGTGGGGCGGGATCTGGACCCTGGAGCTGGAAGATCTGGATGTCCAGGTGCCGGCTGGGCGCGGCCTGGGGAGGGCGTACATCCGCTGTGGCTCTTGCTGTGGCTCCCTGGCGTGTGGATGTGTGGAGGCGGGCCGGGTTGTTGGCGGTGGGTACTGGTCCGGGGTGGCGGCGGCGTGTGTTGTCCGTCGGTTGGCTGCGGGTCCTCCTTGCCTGCGGCGGCGGCGGGGGACCCTTGTCGGCTGGTCACTGGTTGGGGCCCCGCTGGGGGGTGGGGTGCCCCTGGTCCCCGTGGCCTCCGGTTCCTGGTCCGGGCCCGCCCTGGCGTAGCCGGTTACCGGCGGAGCCCGTGGGCTCGTCACTGCGATCTCTCGGGCCCCAGCATCGCGGCTGGTGGGTGCTCCCCTGGGGCTTCCATCTGTTCCCCTCTTGGCGGGTGATCGACCCTGCGCTGATCCGCCTGTGGACTCTGTACTCTGTGGGACGCTGGATGCATACATCTCTTGCCTCCTCCATGTCTGTGCCGATTCCTGTAGGACGGATTGACGGTTCCTTACACCAGCTATCAATCACTTGCATGGGGAAACCTTATTCCGACCTGCATGCTCGCACACACATAGGTGTGGGGACATAGGTGAGGACGGACATATCTTAAGCTGAGGTTATCATCATTAGTTAGTTGTTCACAGGAGCTTACCAGAAACATTTGTATTATGTTCATTAATCAATGCTTGTGTGTAGTGAATGTGTAATTCTTTGTTTATTCTACCAGATCCGAACTATTGGTTTGGTTCTGTACACTTTGTTGTTTTTGTTTTGTATTACTGTTTCTCTGCCGTCCGGCAGAGGTGGAGGACTGGGATGTTTTCTTGTGTTCTTTATTTGC